>JAIUCT010000022.1:3642641-3677153 GCA_021307375.1 Tetraneura akinire | reverse complement strand
ATAATAATAATAATAATAATAATAATAATAATAATAATAATAATATTAATAATAATAATAATAATATTGTTATCGTTGTTGCGCGGGTGACCGAACGGTTCCCGGCCGTTCGCTGGCGATTTCCCGCCAAGACGTCACGTCGAAAGTATTACATTTCCGGGCGCGAAACGATAATAACATTATATCATTATATTTTATTAAAAAGTTTTTTCTCTCATTCCTCCGGTCCCTGCACCGCGGTTTTTAATTGCCCTTAAAATTAATTTCAAAGCGTTCCCCCGGTGTTTTTAAAACTATTCGTCGTAATAATAATTCATGGTTGTTTGCGCGAAAAGGCGATCGCCGCGGCGGTGGTGGCGGTCGCGCCGCCGGGAGGGTGTGCGCGTCGCGACACGAGAAGGGGCTCCCCAAAGCATTAACTCCCGAGTCCGAGTCCGCTGTCAGTCGGACGCGCGTCTTGGTCTGTGTTTGGCGTTTTCCTGTTTCGTTCGCCACCCAGCGGTTTCCGCGCATCGTTGTTTTTTTCGTATCGATATCAAAAATTAAAATAATAATAATAATATTATCATTATTATCATATTATCGCGTTCGTGCACACATAGTAACGGGGAAACGAAACTGGGTTTTATTATTTTATTTCAATAAACATCATAGTATCATAGTTGTAAATATATCAACATTATACGACCGACTATTCGCTGTGCTAGAAAACACGAATCGTCGAAATCGAAATAGTAAGTATTCATAATTCTAATTAATAATAAATGCGATACATTTTTTGTGCCTAGAAGCGAACGAATTTTAAGTCCGGCTCTGTCATAATTACATACCTATAGCTATAATATTATTTTATACTCGCATCACGTGCACGTTATAGCGAATTTATAGGTATATATTATTATTTTTATTCCCCCACTTTATTCATACACGCATTGGTTTAATTTGAATGCAAAAACACAAATAATAATATATTATAATAGGTATAAATTCGTAATGGACGGGATTTGAACTTTGAACGAGAAATGAAAAATATTTATTTTTATTTTGTATAAAATACATATTACTATAATCTCGTATATATAAGTTTCTTTTTTTTTAAGTCCATCACACGTTAATAATGTTATTGAAGTTAGTACAGGTAGGTGTACACTCATAACAATATTATGCATTGTAGTAGTTTTTTTATGTATTATATTACAAAAATAAAACTTTAAATTTTAAATTTTCTATATAATGCGTATTATTTAAATACTTTGAAAAAAGGTAATTTGAATTAAAAAAAAAAAAAATAATAATAATAACTTTTAATATTACGTTAGAAGATTCTATTATTAGTTTACTCTGTTATATAATGTAATAATTATAACAATACATAATAATGGTATTAATATTATTATTTTTGTTATTATTATTATTTATTATAATTCAACATATTTTTTTTCTCGAAATTTTGTAAAAATGTATTTTGTTTTCGACGGGTATTATATAAATTAATTAGAAGATAAATATTTTTATGTATAAATTATAAGAAATTATAAAATCAGTCATGGGGAAATATGAATAACTAAGAAAATTGAATTTTACTTACATTATATATTTAATTGTATTAATATGTTTGTAGTTTGTTAGTTTGTTACGAATAATATCATATAATAATATCAATAATATTAAGTTAGTTATAGTTATTATTACAAATTAATATATAATATATCGGTATTATTATTATTATATATTATATAGTATATACATTCGTAATTTATACTTTACACGTATAAATGTATAATATTTGGAGTTGCTTTTGTTATATAATAATTATAAATATAATATGCATATTGAATATACATTTTTTATTACAGGCAGTCAATTGATATCTTTTGTATACATTTTATCGGAATATTTTAATTATTTAATTTTTTAATTTATTATTAATAATATTGACTTTCATGTTTCATCGATTGCGCATACGCTAAACTTATATTATTTTCATTATTAAAATGAAAATTATATTTGGCATTGTTAGTTATCTCATGAATATCGTACAATATATTTATTTGAATTATATGTAGGTAGTATAATATTATACCTAATAAATAATAAATAATTAATAAACCAAAAGGAAAAACGATTAAAAATATTTCAAAATAAGAGAACATATTATTGAAAGAGATCGTAAACATATATTTAATTTTTTAATTTTTATAAAAATATTTGTATACACGTCCGTTATGTAATCGCATGAAATTGAATTAATTTTATTGCATTCGACAAAAATCACGTGTTTAATAATATAATACCTATTAGTTGCAACATGTTTTATAAAGATTTAATAAGTATAATATTATTTTCATTATTATTATTTTAATTTTCAAAAACAATATATTAATTATTGATCTACAATTCGTTTTGTAAAAAAAAAATATTTACTTTGTATGAAATTATATAGATATAAATATTTTTTTGTATATCCACTGACCATGATTACGTAATAATTTCATCTTAATAATTGCCAAACGATCACTTTTATATTATTATCTTAGACAATCAAGCATGCAGTTTTTATGTTACAGATGATTAGTCAAGTGAAATAATACAAATATTTTTACGAAATCACAAATCTTAGACCTAGACCTAATGAAATTAAATTCCTTAACTGTTTGGATACGCTCCATAAAATATATATTATACATATTTAACAAACGTTGTTATTTATATCACAATCGTATGTTATTTGAAAAAATAATAAATATTTTAAGATTGTTAGTCAACGATTATTTTTGCGAGAAAAATGAAATATGTATAATTATAATACAACTGTTACGTACTCATTATATTATGCTGATTTTGGCATTGATAATAATTTATAATGTTTTCGAAGAAAGTCAACAAAACATTTATTATTATTATTATTATTATGATTATTATTATTACACATTTGTTGCTATAATAAAAAAGTTATTTTTCTTTGTTCTCTTTTTTAAAAAAAAGTTCTGACCTCCAAACTTTATTTACGCCATGGTTAATACATAAATATATAATTTGATTACATAAAATTGACAATTTAGAAGAGAGGATTTAAATGAAACCGGATCTATACGATGATTATTGTCATCATATACATATCTGAAAGTACGACATAATGTAATTTGTTTTGTTTTTTTGTGGTAGGTAATCTTTTTTTTTTTTTTTTTGTGCCGTAGAAAAACGTACTCTATCGCAAACTTAATAAATAGGCCATATAAATAGCGGTATATCGTTATAGGAGCGGTCCTCTGACATTCCGACACACTGTACAAAATAAAAAACCTTTGTACCATGCACACTGCAGGACGAATCCATTTAAAGTGTCACACAGTCGGTGGTGTTATCACGTTCTGCGGCTGCCTCGGGTACCAGAACCGCGGTCTCTTCAAGTCGAGGACAAGGTCTCAACCTTCACCCGTGAAACGTGACCAGAAGCCCCACGTATTATAACCATACCTGATACCTATTATACATGTCGCATAATAACAATAATAATAATAACGATTATTGTAATATGCTCACTCTATCTTTTATATACCTATATGTATAAATAATGCAAACATCGCGAAAAAGTATATAATATTATAATACCGATACATATTATATTATAATATATGTATACATACAATACGTATATGTATATATTATCGAGGTGCAATTTGTAAAGTATATATTTAGAGAGGAAAATAAGAAAAAATCGTCTTGTAAAAATTACGTCCTAGCTTCGTGAATTTTTTTATTTTTTTATTTCGGACAATAGTGCAATAATTAAGGAGGCGGCGGTAGATATTTGCATGAGAACGGATTATACTGTCGAGGTCAACGTTTCGGACGGATTGCTGAACAACCGGAAAAAAAATAAATAAATGTAAAAATATTACTTATTTGAGATAATGTGTATGATGTCGACGGACACCTTGTACATTCCGGTTTTCGCGCTTCAGGTTATGCACAAATTAATCATAATATACTAGACCATTAAAGAAATAAAAAATTCATTGGATCATTGGCCTTTAACGTGTGTTGGATAAGATCATGATTTTCGTTATGATTTTCAAAGTTATTTTTATCTAACGTCCGACAGCGTATGTTATAAACAAAATAACTTTATTTGCAATACGTATACCGTATACGTATATTATAATAGGTACTGTACTACACACAATATAATACGAGTATATTATTGAATAATAAAATATTGTGTCTATACATTACACTAGTAATACGTTACATACTTATTTATTTCGTGAAAGTTATAAAAATATTATATACTTAGGTAATAATATAATATGGGGGTGTAGTTATGAACAAATAATATTCTATACTTGATACGATGAAACAATCCTTTATCATGAATAATAATAATGAAAATATTGAAAATATATATACTTTTATAAATGTTAACCTTCCTTACAAAATAATGATTTTGTTAAAAACGTTTTTAGTTGTAAAATACGAGTATGTTGTTATTTTTGATCAATAAATATTTTATTACGCGTATAACAAAAAAATTTTAATTAAATATATTAATTCACTATAATTTATATTAATGATCCTACATCTCTATCACAAGTCTAATATTTATAATTTATGTTTCGTTATTTATTACTTCTCTAATTTAAAAGCATATCATATTATAATAAATATAAAAAAATAAAATGTTAATAATTTCTTATAAATAGGTAACTTTATTGAAATAAAACTGTTTATATTTGTTCAATTTAAGTTCAACACATTATTGAATTAGATGAACTTTAAATTATACCTAATTCTTTGAATTTCGAGACATGTATACATTATTACATTAATATATAATAAATAAAAGATATTGGATTAACAAAAATACCTTAACGTTTTAGTTTTAAGGTAGGTAGGTATTTTTGATTAAATAATACTGAAAGAAATCATTATGATTGCGTTTTAACCTGTCTTAAGATGGTACTTAGTTTAAAATGTAATCCTATAAGTTATTAGTTTATTACTATATAAATAAAGTTTCGTTATTACTTCGACATATTAATATTAAGTACAAATATTCGAACAACTATTTAAAATTGAAGTAACAATATAAAATATTAATTACTAAAGTTTTTAGTTAATTATTATTAAAATGTGTAAATGGAATACCTACAGAATACAGAAATATTACTTAGATATTAAAAAAAATGATTGCATAATATTTCTTTGCAATTTGTAACGAAGTAATTTCATGTTACTTTTAAGGCGTTATTGTTAAAAGTTTTTTGTAACTATAGTGATAAAATACAAACAAATGAATAAATGTAGTTTAACTAATAATATTTATTTATACAATTTCAATGAATAATCTAAATGTATTTTTTATTATTTTATATATTATTATTATATTTTTATAATTAATAATTTTATCAATAGACACAATTAAAAAAAAAAAAAAAAAAAAATGCTCGTCTAAAATTATAATTTTTTATTATAAACGTTCAGGTTACATTAAGAAAAATGAATTAAATGCAATCAATTTAGTCAATAACCCTATAATTATTAAATTATTAAAAATGTAATTTATTTTGTTCACAATAAAAATATGTAGATAAATTACTTTATATAAAATAAGTTTTAATATTTTTCACAAAAAATACTAAATTTTGTGTTCGTTTATTATTTATAAAATAATATACCTCTAAATTATCTAATGTTGGCATTACATTTAAATGATCAGTGAAATGATAAATTTTATATAAAATGATTATTGATTATTGAATTGAATTAACTAAAATTTACAAATCGATTAAGTTGAATTATGTAATTGTGGTTTCCTTGATTTAGAAAATAATTTTATATTTTTATTATAATTTATTATGAATAAAGTTTGTTGTTCGTTTGAAAATATTTGTTATTTCTGTCTTCGCAATATGCAGTCTTAGATTACTAAATTACACGGACTACGCAGTAAACAATAGTAATAATATTATGAAAACAGGTGAACATCTTTCAAGGTTAATTATATTAATATTTTAATATGTAGAGGTATTAGATATAATGCAAGTTCTTTTGCAATTATTATAATTCCATCGATACTCGGGCAGTTGATACGTACTCGTATATATGCGTGGTGGAAATCTGAAAAGTGCAGAAAACACATGTTATTATAATTTATTGATTGTTTATAGTATAGGTATATTATAAAAAATATTTCTAATACCAATTATGCAAAACAATGTTTTGTGGCTACAGGGACCATTGCACTCTAAATTAATTCTCGGGAACCTTTTCGCATAACTTTCAAAAGGAATAATATGTATAAACGATATACCTATTTGGGCTTCTTCGACAACACTCTAACGAGAAACCTAGACACGTGCTTCTGCAGTATGTATTGGACTTAAAACATATTTTGTATTTATAGTCACTTTATACCGTTATACCAAAGTGTCAGTAGAATAATGTATACAAACGAGACGTGTACAAATTAAAAATTTTAGTTCCATCGTTATAGCCATTAGTCATTAACTTAACCTATTCATTTTTTATAAAAAGTATAATATTCGCGCAAAGAATTAAATGTAATGTGAATATATAATGTCGCTAAAAATAAAGAATTTTAAAAATTTATGATTTCTTCCATGAACACATCCAAACTTGTATGTTTAATATAATCTGTAAACTATAGAATATAATTTAATATAATTAAGTAATTAAAGATTTAATATTATTATAATAAACTAAATTAAAATTATTTTTATTTTTATTAACTTGAAAAAAATTGTGTATCTATAAAATTGTTATTTTAAAAATGTTCATCTGGTTTAATAAATATTTTCTAAATAATATTATTATTACTACCCCTTATAGATAATAGTACATATTAAAGTGTAAATACTTGGAGATTAATAATTAAATAATTATTTAAACTATCTAAATATTTTTAAATGTGCAAAAATAATATAGCAATAATATTATAAAGTTAGTTTCATAGGTATAGGTATAGGATACCTGCAAACATAGGATATACTATTTTGAATATATAATTGAGATGAATAATATGCTTTATAACTACAACTTAATATCCAAAGAATATCCAAAGAATATCCAATGATTACTTTAATTACTATTTAAAAGTAATTTTGTTTTATTTGTAACAACTTTGTATAAGGAGAGTAGACACTAATGATTTTCAAAAAATTAAAGTAACTTTATAATAATTATTTATTTTTAATCTAAATTATATATCTAAATCATTTTGATTAGACATTTTTAATATTCTTAATTTTCTCTACTGTTTTAAAATATTTATATTGTATTTTATACAATTAACATTTTTTAATTTTCAAATTTTAAATTTGATTGATAAATATAAATTAAATCAATTGTATAATTATAACTGTTATAAGTTATAATTAATAATTAATAATAATAATCATTAATGTTAGTTATATTTCCCACACATATGTATATAGAAATTTAATTATTACAACATATTTAAAAATATTTTTAGACTATACATATAATAACAATAATGTTCCTTATAAGATTATTATACTCGCACTTTTAATATCGTGCAGTTAATTATTTGATTTAAATGATGTATCGATTGTCGTGTTAATAATGTTGAATATTTTAATCATTTTTGACGGTTCGGTAATAATTGTCTTTTTTTTATATAACAATATATTAGATATTGTAGTTAAATCATTTTCAGTCGCGAACACAAATACATTTCCCTTAGGTGAGTCCAATTTCAAAATTAATATTTTATTATTGTAAGTTTTTATACACAAATATTTTACTTAAAATCGAATCTCGATATAATAGACACAAGGCCCGTGTTGTAGGTAAGCATAACGAAGTCTAGAAACAGGCTTATACCGCTTATTATATAATATATAGGGTGTAATAATTGTTTTATATGAAAACTACTATAACTTCCATGTATGTTATGTTATGTAAATATATTGAAGCTTATTTGTGCGTTTATTATAGGCACTTCTTTATACCGGTCGTGTGAACTCACATTACGGTATATATCGGAACTTTGAGAGAAGTTTTTTTTCCAATCCGTAAAGTTATTATGTGATTCACTCGTGGCAAACGTTAAAGCTTTTAGTATTTTAACCACGCCGAGTCAACGATGATAAAAAAAAAATAAAATACAAAGTTTTTGAATTTAATTTTTCACTGCACTCTTCCGGACGTATAATATAACTTGGTCCGGTTTCTCATTTTTCTGTTGAAAACCACACAATTGAACTTTTATTTAAATGTATTGCTTCTCGCGGAGAAATGAAAATGTTGTATAAAAAATACAAAAAAAAAAAAAATAAATAAATAAAATGAACAGAAAAAAGTAGTATGCTAAATTTATTTATTTAAAAACTTGGTGGTGGAGAAAACTTTGTTTTTCAAAAACACCAAAAACAAAATATGCATTTACAAAATACGTCCGCACAATTAATGTTTTCACTTTTCTTACAAGACCGACACCCCCGAGGAATTGTGCATTTTTTTGGATAATATTAAAAAAATTATATCGTTTTTTACTGGCATTATATTATTACGTTTGCAGCACGTCGATACCTAGTAAATATTTCAATTTTAATTCTTTTTTTTATATAGATAAATGTAAATATGATTTCATTATAATATATTGCGTGTCAGTGTGTTACCGTGTAACACTGTAATCTTATATAAAATATATATTCGTTATTCGTTGTATAATATTATAGCAAATTATTTATGTAGGTATACCTATAGGTATATTAAATTCGTTTAAATATATTGTACCAACATAACATCAACTGTTTCTAGGCTTATTATAATATTCGCATTGGTATATATATAATATAATATATATATATATAAGATTGTACAAACTACAAACATATAGGATAGGTTAGGTTACTATGCGTTAGTGAAACACGAATCGTTTTGTATTATTATCATTGTAATTATAAATTATTATTACATAATATAATTATTGATGAAAACTGAGAAAATAATAATTAAATTTAAATCGAAACAATTCATCCTGCTACTCATATTATATAGGTACTATATGTGAATTTTTTGAATTATATTCTAAATTTTTCAAGGCCTTAAAACGGGTCTAGTACGTCATTCTAACGTATATAAACTATGTAACATAATATATTATAATGTATTTATGTTAGGTATATTCTTTACATATTTTGGTTATTTGATTTGTTTTAAACTAGATATTTAATAAAGTATATAAATAAATAAATTATAATAACAATGTATAATTTGCTAATTTAGTTACACTCGCGGATGAATAACATCTCACGCTTTGTTGAATCTTCGGGGTCCATTAAATTATTAAATAAAAAATACACTTCATTTCTTTTTTTTTTTTTTAAATAAAAAAATATTCTGCAATTTAACAATTATAATTAGATATTTTTGTTTTTATAAAATAATAATATCATTGAAACATTTTTGTATGTCTTTCGGAGATAAGTTTGCGCAATCAACGACGTTCTATATATACGAGTACGAACGTCATGTGAACATCATAAGTTAAATAGGTAGTTACATAATTTGTACGAATTATTATTAGTTTTACGGATTCTGTCTGGCTCCGCGTAAAATATAAATACGCTATGAAACTTTACGTAAATATAAACAACTATAACCGCACGTACAGGTATATGGTATATTGGTATATGTTATAATAATTTGTTATTAACCACAACATATAGGTACTATTACTTTTAAATTATTATTACGCTTTTTAGTTACTCGAATGATAATATATTATTATATTTATTTTTTAATGATATTTTAATTTATCCAGTCGATTTTTTATGTACTTATATATAATAATAATTACCAGGGCAATTCAATTTATACGAGTATTTTTGATATATTACTTTACGTTTATATACCTGTATATAAATATGTTGCGTGCGAGATTCTTAAAATTTCGTGTTGATAGATATGTCTAGTACGCGTATGGGGGTAAAACGCATTTCCTCTCGTCGAATTTTATATTGTACTATTGTAGAGGTAGGTACCATCGCCCGTGGTCGGACTTATATCGCAATTTTCCATTACTGTTTACAAGCGAAACACATATAGAAATATTTCCAACGTTAAACAAGCGAGCTCTATACTATACATTATATTATATCCTGCCCATAATATACCTATATAGTTCTTTTTATATATACCTACACATATATAATTATGTGGAGAGTGGATTTATATGATGCGAGTACGTCTGCAATCTGAATAAGATTATAATATCGTCGCAAACGGAAAATATACTTGTATATAAATATTATATACGCATCTTTGTAATTTACATAAACATTAAATGTGTAACGTTTCGTTTCGTATTGGTATTATACGTATAATATTATATAGGAAAATGTCAAACGACAGAAATGAAATGAAAAACGGTCCCGGACAATGAATATTATATATCATATTTTATGATAAATATCATACAAACCTATTATTGTGTCGAGTCGTATTCAGTATTGTGCTCCGGAGGAAGTCGTAATTAAAACTTACATTGGCATTAGGCCATGCGGTTTTATTGATTTCTTCCATGTTTTCACGCGTCACCGGTTTCTCGGCGAAATTGTACAGTATTAAACCCGTTTTATTGCCAAAAAATAAAATACAAAAGCTCATGTTTTCACGTGGTAGAACACGCGCCAATAAAAGACATACAGACGACATTTTTTTTCTTTTTATTATTTTTTTTCCGATTGTTTAAGTTTTTATGTTTGTACTGCACAATTGTAACGAACGCGAAAAAACGTCATAGCGTATACGTAGTACCTATTTATCGCGTTTCTAAATCATTTTTTTTTTTTTGTCTAATAATTTTACAGTCTTTATAATATAATCATCATAATATTATATAAGTATATATATATATATATATATATAATTTTATATTTTTATATACGTATATACCCAACGAATAACTCGAAACGTTAAAGCGCCGAAGACACGAGGAAGGTCGAATAAAATATTAATTATTCGTGTGTATAGGTACTGTTTTTTTACGTAATTAAAACGTAATACTAATAACGTGCAATTATTACAACAATAATAATTATTATTGTCGGTATTTTTAATATATTATTATTTTATTTTTCAACTATCGCGCGTATCGTTGCAAGCAACACTCGTATGATTATATTATGTGTGTTAAAAATCACATAATAGTAATAATAATAGTAATAATAATAATAATAATAATAATTATAATAATAATAATAATAATAATAATAATAATAATAATAATAATAATTATAATAATAATAAACTAAGAGAATTATATTATATAGTTTTCATCCGCCGTGCATTTTTAAGGTCAACACGACGTCTATTCGTAATTAATGGACTTTTGTTAAATTATACCTATAGCGAATCACCTTATTAAAACTACTTTTTTTAAAAACTGCCAGTTTTAAGTTTACCTACTTCTCAACAATGGCGATGTTCTTTGATGTATTTCTATTCCCGTTGATAATAATATTATTATGGATTTTTTTTTTATATATACATATATAAAATATAAATTTCTGTAGTCATTATACCATATTAAACTTGTATAGCTTAATTTTACACGCATTATATACCAATTTACGTACGTTTAATAATATTTTATTGTTTTTTTATTAATGCTAAATTCCGTTTCATGTTTAAATATATATTTGAAAAATTACGTCTATTTTTTACTAACCCAACTTTATATTTAGTTGTGTATGTTAATAATTTAGTCAATTCGTTCTATTAGACTATTGTATATACTATATTTGTACTCATACACGACTTGCAAAATAATATATTTGTACTCTTACTTCACCAATGCCAAACGACCTCGAGATTAAATCTCCGGTGGTCTTGTGCATATAATTACTGTATTTATATATATATATATATATATATAGACGCTCTTGTTAAAGTAAAAGAGAATAACCAAAAAATACAATTAATGTTTGTTTCACATTAAAAATAATACAATTAAGGTATATATTCATGATGCGATTTTTTAACGTTTTACACCCTTCCATATGTTTATTTAACGTGAACAGTTTTCATAATGAGACAAAAGGTTTTTTTATTTTTTTTTTTTTAAGAAAATCTCTAAAAAAAACCAGATGCATATAATTCTTGGAAATATTTTCGATCGAGAGAGCTTTACAATATTAATATAATATTATTTTATTTATATATATATATATATTTCTGTGTGTATATTATATATATACTATTTTATTTTGATTACCTAAGTATATTCTTTTCACATTAATCATTATGTGTACTTATTGTCATCATGCCTTACTTATTGATTTTTAGGATACCTAATGAATAATTCATTAGCTTTATCATAATTTTAAAATATGTAATTTTTTATATTATCTGTTGGACCTTATAATAATAATTAACTTCGGAATATTGAAGATTAAAGTAATCATCAACATTATACTGTTAATTCTTATACTCCAAATTATTGCCCATAGATTATAATAATATTATGTAAACGCATAATATATTCTAACAATAAGTTATAACGATAATATGGTTTCAAATGATTAATGACATTGTTTCCTTATAATCATATAATTCGCACATTCAACTAGATAATAATCGTCGTGGGCCAGAGGCAAAATATAAATGTATTTTACAAAAGGGTTGTAGCAAATATCACAAACTATTTTAGGTGTCGTGTTGTGGATTAGTTTTGTAGTTAAAATTTTAAGACCGCGGAAGTTATTTATACATTTCGAGACAAATATAATATATTTTATTCGAATCGTGAATTCAATTCTATCATAATTTATTTTCATTATACGATTTTTAAGGTCAATCGTGATATCTCGTCTAGAGGTTTCGCGTCAGTTTCATAAATACGTATATATTACGTCGGCATGTGTCCGATAGTACTAATATTTATTTTATCGTAAACAAACTGACTGCAATGAAAGAAGCCTGCAAGACTATCGATGTGCAATATTATTATATTTATAATACTTACACGAGTATAACCAATGAAAATGTATATTTTATGTATTTATAAGTAAATTAAAGACTTCCTAATAACAAACATTAGGTACTAGTATTATTAAAAAAAAAAATATATATATACGAGTATATTTTGAAGAATATTGTAAAGCGATAAATAATAAAAAAAATAGCAGGTATAGACGTGTTAGGATATCCGTGTTCCGTATTTCATGCTCTTATTATAAATGACTCGTAGAAAAAAACAATAATTTATCATTATAATGCTAACATTGTAATTAATGATAATTGCTCAAAGAAGATTTAACCTTTTTTTTATTTCTACTACCTACGAGTATATGCCTACAAACATTATATAGCCTATATACAATAATAATTATATAACGTAGTGTCCTCTAGATATGCCATTTAGTCGTGAGTTGCGAGGTCCTTGAATGAGTAATTTGTGGGTCAATGGTTGAACTTTATTCTTAAGATTTGAATGACCATCCAGATTTCAAGGTACGAACTATAATATTACAAATGGAATACATTTTTACATTTCTGGTAGTGCGTATGAGTTTTTTTTTTAAATGCGTACAAAAAAGTGTTTGCTAATTAACCTATATTTTTAATTTACAAAAAATATATATATATAAGATGATCAATTCAACGTTTTAATATGTAAAATTTACAAAAAAAAAAAAAAAAATTTTAACATATTATATAATATACTCCTCTACGATTCACATTTTAACGTCGTATTATATTATAATATTATATTATTATATGTTATGGCTATTTAGCGTAAAAACGAAAGAGGAATTACCGTAATGAAAAATAATAGGATATAAATCAAACTATATAATATGGTGTATATAGTGTAATGCTCGTAATATATGTTTTTGAGAATTCATGTCACGTTTGTTACAGTTTCAGCCAAACACGCATTGCCGATAAAAATCTCTCACTTTTATTTTCTTTGCTTTAACTTGAATCGACGTACGTAATATTTATTGATGTTTATACATATCAAATCTCAATAGTGTTAATGCTATAATATAATATTATTATTGCTTTTTTGTGTTCTATTCATTTGTTTTTCCGAATTCCGAATCAACTTATAATGTATTGTTATGTCTTACGTGTTCTCTAAATCGATTGTAAAATAATGTTATATGGTTATTATACACATAATATAAGTAGAAATAATGATATATTTGCCATAGGTTTTATTAGTTTTAATAATAATAATTGTAATCGATGGTTGCGCACTTGACATGTAAGTATATTTTTTAAATTGCTATGAGAACATTACAACCCAAGTTCACTAAATTACACAATAAATCATTGTTACAGTACAACAAAGATGATTTAACATTATTTTATTGATTTCCCGTGCAAACAGTGTTAACATGACTTTAAGTACTAATATTTTTAAGATAATATTATATATATCATATTATATAGGTACCACCTATGCGTTTATTATAATTTTTCATTTGTTCGAACAATTTAGTTTTATAAAATTGCGAAATGTGGACAGAATGATGAGTATGTATTTTTTTTTCCAACTACGAGCGTATAAAATTTTGACTATATTATCATTTCATTATTTCATCATTACATATTTGCACTTATAGAAATTCGACATCATGTAAAATTATAAGTTAAGAAATGTATATCTAAAAATAAAATAATAATATAATAAATTATTTGTAATTTTAATTAAAAAAAATTTTGTGTGTACGAAATTCAGTTAGATAATATATTTTATAAATTAAGTAATTTTATAAGAAAATATATAATAATAATATAATATGTAATATATAGGTATTCGATGGTATTTTCATCGTTAATCTTTTCATTTCGAACAAAAATCTGTACCACTGACATTTTATGTTACTAATTTTTTTTTTTTTCTGTTGCTTTTAACTTTATAATTAAATAATATAATATTTCACTGCGTACACGTATTTAGACTAAAAGCTCTGGATTTAGAATGTTGTGGGTTTTCTATTACATATTACACTTTTGTACAACGGTGTTTTTTCAAGTGACTTAACGACATAATATAATTTATTTTATCAAAGAATAGATTATAGGTTAGGTTATGTATTCACAAATTTTAGGTTAAATTAAATAATTTTTTATTTTAAACGAATTTAACATTCGCATTCATTATTTTCTTTTAATGATAACCATATTATTCATATTATTATATTATATAATTATTATGTTAAATCAATATTAATAATTATTGTCTCTTCGGTTTGCTTTCTTTTATAAATATTATTATACTTGAATATTGTCCGTATTGACATTTTAATAATGAGTGAAAAGAAACAAATTCCATTAAGCCTTATTTAGTTATTTTATTATTATTAAAGAAAAAAAATCGATTTAAGGAACTTATAATATTTAATTTATTTATAATATGAATTATATTCTAAAATTAGTTATTACTTTATTAAAATATAATATATTATATATTCAAAGTGAATAAATGATTAATATTTATTTAGGTTCCGCAAATATTTAGAAATATTTTGTGTTGGTTTTACATATATTAGTATTCACTATCACTATTCATATTATGGTTCAATTCTATTTTGTATATATTGTACGAGTATATAGCAATATAGCATGTGAAGAATTGTGTACCTATATCTACTATAATTATTATATAATGGGACAGTTGACAGTTAGTTCATACTTGTCATTTTGTCAATTTTTAGATTTTTATTTAGTTGCATTATAATTTTTAAATTAAACTTTTTTAAATTATTGTGTAATGTAATATGATTATGGTAAATGAAATTTAATCTGAAAGTAACATTCGAGAAGACTGGCATTTAAATTATGATAAAAGTTAAGTTAAAAGTTGTTATTACTTTCAACATTTTTTAAATATTAGTAAAATATAATTTTTTGAATTTTAAAATATTTAAATATTACATTTTGCTATGATTATAAATATTTATTTATATTCTTTGTAGTGGGTATTAAGATTTAAAATTAATTTAATTTATAATGTAATAATTTTTATGAAAAAATTAACATTTGTAACTTCATTAAAAATATGTAATGCCTGTCGATGACGTTCTGGCATTATTTTATATTTATGATATTATATTTACTTAAACTGTCTATTATATATCAGCTCAAACGATACCAATTTTCGATGGAAATTACATGTCGAAAGTTATAAAATTTAATAGTTTTGTGTATAGAAATACATTTTGATATTTTTTCAGCAATTAAAGATTAAAACTGAAACAGTGTAGAAAATTATTATATCATATAGGTAGGTACCTGCAGGGGTTAAAGTGTGGGGGGACGCAAGGGGACTCAGTCCTCCTACCTCTGAGAGCACAAAAAAAGCGTCCCCTTTAATCAACTACTTAAAAAGGTTCGCTGGAACGCTCAATAACAAAGTAATAAAGTGATAATTATTTGTTTTATTATTTATATGCACCCATTTAGAAAAATCTTGATTTTCGATAAGTTTTCTAAAGACAATAGTATATAAAGACGTATTATATTTTGTTGTAAGGTTCTATCACACTATCGGTTAAGTTATACGAGTATGTAGGACTTATATTATTCTTTAATGTGTTGCAATTGTGTTAATTTATGATTTTTACATTTTATAAAAAAAACATGGAACGCTCAAAATGTCTATGGTGTTTGAGTCCCCCCTGCACTTCCTTCCCACTTTAAGCCCTGGATACCTAGTATACTTACTTTAAACGTAATAGTATAATAAATTGTTTCAAAATTTCACTATTTTTTGTCTAAATACATAGTAATGTTGAAATTATAATTTACATTTATATTTAGAAATAATTCAGATTTTAGATTCTATAAATTGAATATTAATGTATTTACATATGTTATACTTAAATTACGTATAAGTATATACTAATATATTATATATGTTTATTTCGTTCCTTTAATTCCTTTTAAATTTTCAGTTTTCAAATTTCAGTTTTTGTTCATTGCTATTGAATGCACAGCACATAATATGTATTATGTATTAATAATTATAATATACTCACGAAATTATAGGTCTATACGTCATAAAAATAAATTATAAGGTTAGGTAATGACAATTATACACGATATGTAACATTGAATTCTTATTTTAAATAATATGAAATCAAGGTTAAATTTCTGTTTTTTGATTTATTATTATACTGAATTATAGCTATATAGTGGGTTAAGCTTAGTTAAAAATTTTTTTTCAAATGAACTATTGCATTGTTTTACGTAAAATAATATATCATCATGAACGTTTTACATCTCAGAAGTCAAAATGAAGCTTGTATATCGTTTGACATTTATATTTAGTATTTTTACATTAAAGTCATTCAAAGTGTAATTTCAAAAAGTAATAATTACACGGGTGGGGGCACACATATATTTTATGACAATGTAATATGCTGTATTATATTGTTTTATTTTTATTGTACCTACTATAACGCGTATGACAGGGAAATCATGTTTTCAAGTTTAAGTCTGGTCTTCCATTTATGGTATAACTGGTAGAAATTTATATTTGACACCTAAATTTATATAAATCTAATGCTACCGTACCAGAGAGATTATATCTTAAGATATAGGGATATTATCTTAACGATTTGAGTAAATTTATCATTTATTGTTATTATAATATTGTGATTTGTTCATCATATAATTTTCATTGTTTCTATTAATGTCAACATTGTACAATTTTAATATAATCTTCAATCCATATTAGGGTTCCTATAGATCCGGAGTGATCTTCACCTGTTTGTGACAAGTGTGCTTACATGTCCATACAGATACAGTATACCTAAGTGCGTAATAATATTACGACACTTTAATAATAATCAGTGTGGATGTACCGTTACAAACCGGTTGTTAAATGGTGGACAAGGCCACAATTATACAATATTATTACTACTATTATGGGACTATAGGGTCATCATAACATACCGCTAAACCGGTTCAGATTAACTTCCTGTGCCAAGTGCCAATGATGCACCATTCAGGCATCATCTCGCCTTCGTAGTAATTATTTTGCAAAGATCAATTTTTTTTTTTTAAATTTATTCACATGTATATTATAATGTAATATTATGCTAAATAATAAATTTTCTGCGTGGATACTTCGTATACAAGTAACAGATTTAAGTTTGTAAGACAAGTATTATTTTAAACGTATAATAAATAATAATATAATCGTTCGTTTATGATCGTTTTACGCGGTTATTCTGCGAACGCAAATTTGCTTAAAAAGCAGTTCTTAGGCGTAATTTATTATAACATTACATAAAGACACTATGAGAAACACTGATGAGCATAATATTACAGTATCATTAATAGTTTTGAGTACCTACCTATTTATATATAAGTAGGTACACTGTAATATAAAAATTTAATAAAATTGGTTATCACGAATAACCAAAATGGTTATATGAATTGTCTGCAATATTTACATCGTATTTCTATGGTTATATTATATGAATATACGAATATAAGCATATAAACATATATTTTGGATATTTATATTTTCTAATACGTATTAAAACGTTAAGTTGAATAAAAACTTAAAACACCTTAGGATATACTCTCAACGTATTTCGTATTTCGTATTATATTTTTAGATTTCAAGGCTTCTATTATGTTATTGAAATATTATTTTTATATTTTTTATTGATTAGGATATTAGTATATGTTGTTTCATAGACCATAATATTATAATTTTATTACTTTAGAAGATAAGACTTAGATATATAAATATGAAACAAAAATACATATATTATATTATATTTTTATGTATTTAAGCTTACATATTTTAAAATCAATACGGATAGAACATAGAATAATATAAAAGAAATAAATATAACTGATTTATCAATGTATTATATTGGTATTGATGACTACGGTCAACGGGGCAATGAATAGTTAGACACAAATGGACGATGAATAGTTAGATAACGAGCGGGTAGATATAAGATAAAAGGTAAAACAGGGATTTAAGGATCCCATATTACGTTTAGAAAAACAAGGACGGAAAATCAAAACATTCGTAGTGTAATTTTCACCATCTTTATTTTATTGAGGGTTTAAAATCATCAGCTAACTATTATATTATAGAATAAACGTATTATTATATAATATTTTATTGATTATATTTAATGTGTATATCTATTAATATATAAATTTACGTGATTATAAGTAATAAGTAAAAATATTGTGTTATTGTATTTTTCATTATTTTTTTAATGAACTAAAAATGAGTGTCAAACAAAATTATTTTTATTATTAAAATATACATAGTATAATATAATATATACCTACAAGTTAATATTTAAAAAATAAAACGTGGTTCATTATTTTCTGTTAAATTTGAATTGTTCGGTTATTAACGGTAAACTTAATATTCGCAGAACAACTGGTTTTTTAGGATAATATTTATGATAACCAGTTGTACAACTACCAAGATCAAAAAAAAAAAAAAAAAAAAAAAATTGGAAGTGATCAAGAGGATCATCTATACAGATACTTAAATTTCATTCGGACTAAGGTTAATTAATATAATGATCATACACAGTGATTAACACAGCATTACCTACATCCCTGGATTATTAATCGTTAAATTAAATAATAATGTTTGAAACTATATTAGGTATGTATTTTATTAATTTTTGAATGACGGCAACGTATAGTTCAAAAATTATTAAATTATTCGAGGTCTTAAATGAAAATCATAAAAATAAGAAACTATTTAAAAAATGCATTTATACGCGTGACCTTAGATGAGGGTTAAATTGTTTTGGTTATGTTTGGAGATCTGTTTACGGTAACTCTTATACCAATATATTAATATTCATGACAAGAAATGTGTAAAAATGACCAGAAGGTTGGATTGTATCCAGAACTGTTATTTTGTTGTCGTCATAACTATAAAACTGTAGATAGGATAAAAAGTAGCTTTGCAATATTGTTTAAGTTCGTTCACTGTATAGTACCGTATACAAATGTATTACAATTAAGTTTTTTTGGCTTATTGAAAACGAATATATTAATTATTTGTAAAACATTTAATCTGTCGATATTTGTGTATTCCAAAAGTTTTTACAACCATATTTTTACTTGAACTTTTAATTAAGTTAAAAATGTATATATTTTATGATGAAGATATAACGTTTTAAAATTATAACTAGTTTTTGATTATATTTATTTTTGATTTTGATTTAACTTTTAAATTAAATTATATTACAAATAAATAAATCATAATTTTTATCGATGGATTTTATAATATTGAAATTTTGAAAAATTATAATGAACTGCAGTTTTATATGAATTTATTATTTATAAACACTATATGGGGATAGTATTGTATGCTAGCTTAGTATTACATATAAACAATATTCCTAGTAATTATTATTCAATATAAGTAATAAAACAGTGTATAAATATTGTGTTTAAAAAAAAAGAAATGATAAAATTGTTGTTCTAAATTATAATTACAATGTAAATAATATATTGCCCCATGGCCGCTTTTGGTTTTATAAATTTGGCAAATGGGAATTCTTCGAAATTTGTTTATTACTCTTTAGTTTTTTTAGAATATTTTATTTAAGTATCTGACCATATTATTTTATTATGGCAATTGGCAATAACATCATCGCACAGCATTTAGACTATAACATTTAAAAAACAAATTATATTATTACAGTTTTTATTATTTTAAAAATGATTTTTAACTTAAGAATTTGGAAACATTAAATATTTGTTTAAGTTTACAGTAAAATATATTTTATATTTATATTTATATACTTATGTTAAAGTGATGGGTAAACACAAATGCTTATTACATTTACATTACTCTGTAATTCTTCCTTTTTAAAATTTGTTTATTTTTAAAATTAATAATTATGTCATTAATACTGTTTGACGCAATGAAAAATAACTAAGTTCGCCACAGTCTAAATCTAAATAGGAATGTTGTTGATATTTTAAATTAAAAAGGGGAAAGTTTGAAACCATAAAATTTTTATTAAAAAGGTATAGTTTGAAATCTAATTTTATTCTAATTTGGAGCAATATCATGTTCCTTTCAAGACGAGAAAAATATATAAACTTTTAAATGATTAATTAAGTAATTAAACTGAAATACTAGATTAATAGTATACAGGTAATATATATACACGTCCAGTATATCGAGTTATTCATTGAATGTATTTACAAAATCCTATTTAGAAAATAAAATAAAAAAGTACCTATGCTTATGTGCGTTCTGTAGGTAATATTATAATATTTAAATTAATTCAATAATATTGTCGATTTTGTAGTAATATATAATAATTATTTATTATTATTGATAGGTGTATACAGTATACTTATGATATCATTTGATAATATTCTGTACAGTTGTTAAACACGTTCATATATTATAAATTTATAATAAAATATCGATTAAAGTTATATTTTAAATAACGTCAGGACGGTTTGAGTAATAAATTCAAATATGGTCGTACTAATGTAATGGAGTATGCATTTATATTTTATAATAAAAAAAAAATATGAAACTCGTCTAAAAACGTGTATTCTCTGTGTACACATTTTTGCTGACACGTACATAATCAAAATATATAATAATTGTCGCGGTTGCGAAATATTGAACGGGAACTGTTCTTTTTTGGATCCCGCTGTTTGTATTCGTAACTCTCTTATTTTATCATTATTGTTTCGTTTACCTTTAAAAAGTGTAACTTTTCGAATTGAGCACGCAAAAGGGGTAAACACGATGAAATGAAATGTAATAAACACAAATTGTTCGGGTGTGGGGGTGGGGTAATTTCGGGTATGTTTAGAGAGAAACGGGAACTGAACAAAACTATATCGTGAAATTTGCCCGAGGAATATACCGTACATGACGTATTATATAATAATAATATTATATACGTATATAATTCCGAACCAACCCTCGTTTTGATTAATCGGTTGAAAACGATAACGTCAGCACGAAGTTTAAACCACTCAAACCGTGTGATGATAAAGAGGGGTAACTGGATAAAGAGTGTCGGCCCTGAGGGTGATTGAGGGGCGGCGGTAGGGAATTGGGGAGGTAGAATAGGGGCGGGACTGGCCGTGTATATTTAGGTAGGCTTTTACTCTCCCTTTCACCGTTTATTCATCTTTTTAGAATAAATGCCATTTAAGAAATATTCACCCTATCCCGCAGATTATTATATACGTAGATTGTTGACCATTAATTACGGCTGCGTATTAATTAATAATAACGCTTTCCGCAATAAATCTGACATTATTTCCCTCCGTCAGGCGTCAACATTAGAATTATTATCATGTCCTGTGTATATTATTATTGTATTTTAATCGTCGTCACTACAGAAACTGACGTTTGGTAAAAATTACTATAATAGGTACCTACAAAATATAAATATTAAATATATTATTCTTTTAAGACTATATCTTCTGATGTTCATATTATAATATTTCATTGTAGTTTAATTTGTATATTGTCTTAACTTTTATTAATTTATAATGTATAGTTTTCTATTATATACTATATATTTTATCTTTACTATATCGTGTAAGATTGTATTATAAGATTGGTTCAAAATGTACGAAATTTTAAAAATGCGAGTAACACAAAAATATTACTCGTGAGGTATAATAATCAATATCAAATCCAATATATGTATAATTATTAAATATTGCATCTTATTATTATAGTTACATATAAATAATTATAATTAGAGTATTTATTTATATAGGTGAACTAAAATTTGATTTTTTTTTTTACACAAAATTTCGCAAAAAAAAAACGCAAATCACAAAATTGATACTTAGGTAATAAATATACTTATACGATTATTGAGCATCAATTTTATTTAAATTTACCTTTCGCTATAATAATATAATAATATTATGTTATGGAGAATATATTATTTTACTTGTAAATTGGAATAATATACGGTATATATTATGTTAGCGTTAATGTATGAAATATTAAAATTCCGATAATATACTCGTATTGAATAACTAGGTAGGAATTTTTTAAAATACCTAATGAACAATTTCAGTAAAACTATACAATAATTATAAAAATAAAAAAATTAACCACATATTTATTCTGTATAATAACTAGATATTATATGTAAAATAACTACAGCAATGTAGTTAATGTATTAAAATGCGTATATGTATTTAACTTAATTACATGATTTTATTATAATGTATATAATTATAATACCTACATCATCAAATTACGAATTACAATTAAAAATACGATATATATATATAAAAAATAAATTCACATCTATCATACTAATAATTATAAATTTTTAATATATTAATTGATTATATTATGTATATATAAAATTATTTATGATTTATTTATTTGTATACGTACAGCATTTGGATGTCATTTTGAATTGCATATAAAACATTTTTTTTTTTTTAGCATATTATCATCGTTAATCGTATATTATTATGGTATTCATCAAAAAAAGTTTTATAAATAATAAAATTAACCTTTACAAAATATGCATTACGCGTATTTTTAGTCGTTTAAACTTTTTAATACATTATTTATAAATAAATATATTATATATTTTTTAAGAAAAAGATAGATTTCAATCTTATCTAGTTAGGTATAATATAAAATACTGTATGTAAAATATATATTAATCAATTTTATTTTATTTTTATCATAATTTTGATCACGATAGTAATTTAATTTTAATTTTAATATTATAGAAATACGAGTACCTATATTAATTAGATCTATAATGTACCTACGTGTGTTTAACAAAGTTTAGCTTCTATTGTTACTATTCGCATTACCTTTGAGTTTATCAGTTATAAAAATTAATAATTTCTGAATTTTCGTATAGAGTAAATAAAATAACATTGAATAATATTAATAATTAATTAATATTTACAGGCAAGAGGCAACAGGCTTCAAATTCATTTAGATTCTCGTGGATATTACTCATTCCCATTTGGAATTCATCGAGAAAAATATTATTATGTAGGTACAAAAAATTATGTATATTAATTTTTATTATAATTTAAAATTTTATTGATATAAAACATTTTGCAGATTTTTAAGTAAATATAGATTATAAAATATATCATGTAGTATTAAAGCTATAATATGGTTATTATTGCATGAAATATCATTAGGTATAATTATTATAATTATTAATATTATTATTATTATTATTATTATTATTATTATTATTATTATTATTATGCCTATATACCTATTTTATAAAAACGTTATATATTTATTTGATCAAATAGTCATTGTGCTCATAAAATATTATCGAACATAAAAATATATATCAAATATTTTGTTTCGCCATTTTTAATCAAATCGCGATACAATTAATATTGGTGGAATTATTTTTTTTTCGCGTCTCAAGTATAATAAATACGCATAATTATTTTATAATACGTATTAAAAATAGATATTATATTATTATATTTTAAATTATAGAAATTTATGTTAAACGATTGTTAAGTAAAACATGTCATTAAATAAATACGAAATTAATATAATTTATTCGTATTTATATATTGAAATAATATTATTAATAAAAACAAATATTTTGCAACTTTGAATTTAATATAATTTAATATGCAAGAAAATATTAAACGTTCATTTGAATAGCAAATGAAGTGCTTGAAAAATATTTGCATTTAATATTATTTTCTTTGTGTATGCATATATGTAGGTATAATGGTTATATAATGAATGATTAATTTTCTTTAAATTTGTAATTGATTATATTATGTTTTATAAAGTTTATAATAATATATTATAAAAAGTAAACATTATTATTTTACATAAAAACTAGTATAATTTATTAATTCTGTTCTGTAGTTTATTTATATATACTGTACTGTGTTTTACCATTTAATTAGTCTGGAATTAAATATATTATTTTAATTAATAGGTTTAATCAACGTTTAACCGTTTTACTTACCTAAATACCCAAGGTAATTAGGAAAATAAATAGTTTTGTTTAAATTTATTTTCTAAACGTTACACGCTTATATTATCTTTTACGTCGGTATTCAATTTTTTCCCCCCGGAATTCAATTGAAGATACTTCGCGAAAAATATATTTCCGTTCTTTTCCGTTAGAAATGACTGAGGTTTCATCATATTATATTGAATTTCTTTGAAATCAAATAAAGTCGGTACACGGTTTCCATCTTATATGAGGATTTATCTAAATAGATATAATTAAATTTCATATTGTGTGCACGGATTTTCGAACGTAATTTAATTATACTGGTATTAAACATGATCAACAACAACACAACAACATCAACAACAAAAGTAATAATAATATATTTATAGTATATTATTTAAAATATTGGAAATAAGTAAATTTCAATTCAAATAAAATGAACATGTCGCAATGTGCTTTATAATAGATCTGATAATAATAAATTCAGGAAGTGATAATATAACGTATTAGAATACTTAACGGAAATATTTAGTAACGCATTTTTTTGTAATGATAACCTTGTATCGTTTTTTTTTTTTTCAAAATAGAACCACTATTAAAATAATTAAAAATTTAAGTACAATAATAATTATGTATTATGTTGTGTATAACACGTTTTAAATTTCAAAATTGTACAATATAGCATTGTGTATTGTAGAAAATTTGACGAATCACAAATCATTTGATATTATTGTTTTGTGAAAAGAAAAAAACAATGCAAACGAAGTATTATAAAAGTAATAATAATTATGCATACTATATATTATATATATTACAATACGTCGGAAGTAATAACTTATTGCTTTGGAATTATTTTTTCGTACTTATGAATTTTATTTAACTCTCAACAACACGACGTTATTTTACATTTTTTAAATATATGCGACCGATATGAATTATTATTGTGTATCGATCCGATTAATACGTTAGAAAATTTCAATTATTTTATCGTTTATGTTAAGTATTTAAATTTTTCTATGGTATATACACGATAATATTTATTACGACTGTAACATTATTTCATATCGTAATAATATGTAGAAGCCGGAAACATCAATTACCATTGCTATTTCCTATCGTACCTATAAAACTACCTTTACGTGGAAAAATGTAATAATTCGATTTCGTTTTGTTTGCACACGAATTATAGATAAATTGTAAAATGTTTCTAAACGTGGTATGTCGTTCGGATACAACGGAATAATTATTAGATTAAATGACGCTACGAACAATTTGATGATATAAAATAAATCAATATAACGATAGCACTCAGTTGCACAGGTATAATTTAATTATCGGTCTAAATACATAATAATATAATAATTGCGGTATTGATAATCGAATAATGTTTTTTTCCGAAATTCCAAAGGAGGGTGATAAAAACTAAAACGACCGTAAAATATCTATTCGTATATAATTATACGGCAATACCACGACCTCGGTACAGGGATGGCGACGGGAAACGTAATGCGTTTATTCGTACTATACACTCGTAACATTATATAATATATATTATATTATAGGATGTTTTACGGGGTTTGCGTGCGTAGATTATTATTCTAATAATTTTTTTATAAAATATTTGCGAATTATTTATTTAGTTTTAATATTTTCAAAATTTAATTTTTCCTATACTATCCCTTTTTATAGTCAGAACCGGCGGAAGAGGGTGGCAAACTAGGCACGTGCCTAGGGCCTCGCAAATATTTTAGCTTATTATATATTATATTAAATGTGCAATAATCTAATAAAACTATAAAATATGCCTAGGGCCTCGCAAAACCTAACGTCGGCACTGATTATAGTATACGTAGATATGTACAGAATGAGATTTAAAAAATGTGTTGTTTAATAGTATTGAAAAGAAAAGATTTTCGCCAGAAATAAACTTAAGTACTCGTACAAACTGTTTTTTTAAATCATTATTAATCTAAACTGCAATCGTTTTCCCGTCCTTAATTTATCCGCGATATTTATAAATCATCAGTTTTATCGATAGTTATTTCATGGCCGTATACGCACGCACGGTATACGATAAATTCTTAAATAGAGACTTCGACTATACGATATAATTTTATGATATAGGATAATATATATATAGAAACGTCTAATCGAACGCGATTTTAAACGATAATATCGAAATTTAACCTAACCGTAAAGTCTTCTCTCGAGGTTAGGAACACACTGTATTATTATTGCAAAATACGTCTGAACACAGGGCTATTATTATTATATATATACGATACGTATTATATTATACGGAGTCCCCGACCCGAGTGAATTCCTCCGGCCCTTCGTTGACGCGGAACACGGGGTTTATAACGAGCCCAAACAACGAGACGTGGTAAATTATTCAAATGGCGCGCGCAATTACTGAGGTCTCTTGCGGACGCGCGGAAGGGTTGAAAACGGCGCGATAAATACTGCGCGCGGACGGAATTCAATATTATCGTATATTTTTTCATATCATATTTATATAATTTTGACGGGTCTGGAATAGTCGTGAGATATATTATTATAAAATATATAATTCGACGGTAAACGTATATAAATACGCCAACGTATACCGGCGGAAAATATTATTATTCCTTTGGACGGGGTATTTTTTTCCACCCCCCGTCACAACAGCGAATTCTCACCCCGAACGCGAGCGTTTTCTGATTGCGGTTAGTCCCCCCTCGAAAACCCGTCTTCACTCTTATGGGATGCTCCTAAACACTTTTATTTATTTTTCTCCTCCACGTATTATTATTATTATTATTTTCTCTATTCTCGTATATCCGAATTTCTTTCTTTTTATACAATACACGCGATATATTATATTATATACGTAGAAAAAAAATACATTTTATATCGATCATCGTATCGCCCATTCGTTTCGCATTCCATTGTATACCTATGTAATATATTATTATTATGTACATTATTATATACAGTCGCGAAAACTTTATGAAATCTCGTCCCGTTCCGCGTATAATAATACGCGTAATACGTCGGTCGACCCGAAGTCGTTCGGTCCGCATCGACGCCAACTTTATATTATATTATAATATTGTATATATTTTTAAAATTATTTAATCAATTTTTCTCTCTCTTGTAATATCGCTGCCGCGTTCTCAGATTGTATTATCATCGTATATACATACGAATCGGTCGTTTTATCGATCGGAAATTTTTCGAATATTATATTATTATCTTTTTTTTTTTTTTTTTTATAATAATATGTATAATACGTGTACAATTTTTAACCGTCTGTATAAGACCGTTCTCAGTCGACGGAGGTGAAAATTACAATATTCGCTGACGGGATTCGCAAGCCAAAAGACGTTTGCTGTCTCTATAATCGTGTACGTATTATATGTTATATCTTATATATTCTCCTTCCGACTACACAAAGTATTAAACCGATTTTAAAAGTTCACGATGAAATAGAATTTGTATTACGCAGGTGAGTTATAAAAAATATACTGTAAAATTTACGTAGTTAATAAGAAATATTACAAAAAAAAATTATCGTAACATGATTACCTATTCTATTTTTTTTCAATCCGTATTTTATTATTATTTTCAATTTGATATTGTCAAGTCCGCGTATTTTCATGATTATAATATTTATAAGTGGCCTATAGATTTATTCGTTTTGTTAAACCTTACATAATGTGCGAATAATAGATGTATTATATTATTATAATGTTATAACGAATTGTCGAATTCGGTTTAACTGTTTAAGACGTATTTTTATAAGTCGTGCATATTTCGGCAACAAATTTTCGACCCGCGTATATACGAGTATATAAATACAATTGGATTATTATTATTCCTCGAGTTTATAAAACTTTAAACACGATCAACTACGTTTCGCCTTATTCATTCAAATTTGTTACGATTATATAAACTATTTCGTTTGTTTTTCAATTTCATTCGCCATAGAGAAATAAAACTATATACGATATTGTGTGTGTCTACAGCCCGGAGTGAGTGAATATTACAATTATTATACGGACGCGAGGAAAACTTAAAAATAATTGGTTTATAGTCTCGGGGAAGTTTTATTAAAAATAAAAGTGTCGATCCCGTGTATAGTTTTGCAAGTCGGATTTATACCTCGTTCCATTTGAATTTTATATACAATATTATACCTTAGTAATTAACTGTTGTTAACACTTTACTTAGCAGAGTCGAATAGTTTTAAATTTAAATGTCTGTGGTTTAGCAGCGTAATTATGTTTTCTCTTAAAAAAAAAAAAAAATGTGCAAATGAATTAAATAATTGTATACGAATGCATAATTAAAATATACGTTTTATTATTAATCTATCCTAGTTTATAGGTACGACTGCCTTTAATTAAAAATACATATTTTTTTTAGTTATTCCATCCTAAAAGAGTCGTAGTTTTGATTAACGATACATATTTTAATGTCTCAAATAATTAACGATGTTGCTCTAAAACGTTGAATGGTATCTATATACAGGGCCGTATTTAGGAATTTGGCGCCCATGGGCACCAAATTTATGGAGCGCCCAAAAATCATAATTATTATTGTACCTTTTAGATTTTTACCTTAAGGTGTGATGGGTTGTTTTTATTATTCATAAAAAAAAATTAATGAATAATAAAATGTTACAAATGTTATTAAATTAGTAAATAAATATAATATAATATCAATTACGATAACTTATTGAATGTAAATAAAATTAAAATTAAATATAAAATACAAAAAAATTGTAATTAATAATACTATTTAAACTTGTATCCCTGCGGCAGGAGTATCAGCTTTTCTTTTTTATACTTTAAACGGCAATAAAAAATAAAAATCGTAAATGTAATAATTCACAATTAATTGGAACTAATTAGTTAAGGAAACTGTATTTAAGTTTCATTAAAATTTTAAAATTTTTAAAAATTGTTTTGTTAATTTTATTTAACATTATTGTAAAATATAGTAATATATGTATAATAAGAAAAATCCATATGAATACCTACTTATATGGTACCTACTTTAAATATTGATTTTACTGAAATTTCAACTAAAAAATCTTAAAAAAAAAATTGTGTTTTTAGATTTTCCTAATATTTTGGAAATACATTAAGGTAACTTTATACTTCAATAACATTTTCAAAAATTTTCCAAATCTTTTGGCTTTTCTATTAATTTTTATTGTAAAAGTATTAAGAAATAATAAGAAGAACACTTATTGTATGGATTCTAAGATTTTCGTTTAAACTAAAAATATCAACTTTAAACAGCTATAAAAAAAATTGAGAAATTTTAGAAAATTTTCTAATATTTTAATATGATGTTAAATAATATGTAAATATGTATGAAGTATACTTCAGTAAAATTTAAAGACCTTAATGTCAAATATTGCCAATTTTATCAAACATTATATACCTACATAAAAACGAGAATTTTACAAAATATTCAAAGTCCTATATTTTGTAGAAAAATTAACGTAACGGTTCCAAAATTTCATCTCATTTCTCATATGTATAGTACCTATGTGAACACTCAATAAAATTTTCAAGTCTAACTTCAAAATTGTCCGAGTAATCATGAAATATTGAATTCTAATTCATCGAAATTTCAGTTTTCGTGAAAAATGCCGTTTTTTCGTTGTTTTTCGTCGTTTCTTCTATCACATATAGTGTCAATTTTGAGATATTCGAAGAATGTACTAAATAAAGTATCAAATACATCCACTTTCCAACCGCAAACATATGCTTTTCATGAAAATCAGAACATTATTTCAGGTAGGTAGTAAAAGTGTCTTCAGTCATAAAAAAAAACCAAAAAAAAAGACACTCGTCATTGTAAAACCAATACATTCTACGCTTCGCCCAGAATCTAATATGTAAAATAATTATTTACAATTTTATAAGTCTTATAAATTAACAAATTGTTAAAGACAAGATTAAGTGTCACACAATCACATATATTATCATGTAATTATTATGTTATTGAAAACGAAAAATATTGTATTAATTTAACAATCATTCAAATCTTAAAAAGAGATGTTTTTTCCCATATAAAATAGTAATAAAAATAGATAGTTTTATACAACTGTTGCTACATCGTACATGCCGTACATTGTTATAATATTATCTGCTTTTAATTTTCAATACCTAACAATTATTATTAAATATAGTTTAAAATAATAAATGTATAAATTAATAAATTATTATCAATAAATAATTTATAGTAAAATATATCTCAACAATAATTTTATGTTCAAATTTTATAATTTTTAAGTGTGTGCCTTTTAAGTTTTAAAGTTTACAAATAAATAAATACCTATTTAAATTTTTACCATATTTTTAATTGTAATTATTTACTAATAATTTTTCCGCCCCTATGAAGTGCCGCCCCCGGGCAATAGCCCACCCGTGCCCCCCTAAATACGGCCCTGTCTATTATATAATATTATTGTCAATCAAGATGTTTATTGTAGTCACGATTCGGTCGTACACGTTTTGAACACTTAACGCATATTGTATCCAGAATAATATATTGTTCCATGCATTTAATATGCCAATTCAAAGATATACAGACTGCGGCGTTTAATATTTTAGAATGTTAAAACTTGACAGTCGAACGCAGCCTTGATAAATATTATATATTGCATTCAGTATATTATTATGAATAATTGAACCACGAAATAAATTTATATTTTTTTATTTAATATTGACGTATATAAAGGTATATTATGACAATGAATAACATATTATCATTTTGATTCAAATTAAATTGATAAAAATCGGTTGGTACTCAAATAAAAAAAAGATGAGCTGATACTCCTGCCGCACAGGATACAGGTGTGCGAACCATAGCGTTTAATTTTAATTATAATTTGAATGCAATCATAAACCATTGCATTCGAAAAAACGATTCTGAGCGAAGTTCAGTCAGATTATAATTTTCGTTTGAACTAAAAATATTAACTTAAAACAGCTGTAAAAAAAAATTGAGATGAGGGATTTTTCTAATATTTTAGTATGATGTTAATTAATATGTAAGTATACTTCAGTAAAATTTTCAGACCTTAATATTAAAAATTGACAATTTTATCAAACATTATATACGTAAAAACGAGAATTTTACGAAATATTCAATGTCCAATATTTTGTAGAAAAATTTAAAAAACGGTTCCAAAATTTTACCACATATATATAATAGCTATGTGAACATCCAAAAAAATTTTCAGGTCGTTATCTTAAAAATTGCCTGAGGTATCGTGAAATATAGAAATTGAATTTATCAAAATTTCATTTTTCGTGAAAAATGCCGCTTTTTCGTCATTTTTTCGAAGCTTTTTCTACCGCTTAGGGTCAATTTTGAGAAATTCAAAAAATGACCTAAATAAAGTACCAACTAGATCCACTTTGCTACCGGAAACATACCCTATTCGTGATAGTCGGAGCATTATTTCGGGTAGTAAAAATGTCTTCAGAATAAAAAAAATAAAAAACAAAAAACAAAAAAAAATCACATATCATTGTAAAACCAATACATTCTTCGCTTCGCTCAGAATCTAAAATACTACTATAAAAAATAGTAGTAGTTTATAAAGTAATATCGTAATGGTGATAGCAATTCATATTATTGTAGAAAATATAATTTTGGTACCTATATATTGATTAATTATTAGGTTTTTGAAATTTTCGTTTATGATGTAAAACAGGGTCATAAATTCGTAATGAATGACGTATGTCGTATGTGGTATCTAAGTTTCTTGATAATTTTTTTTAATAATAATTAGATTTTTTAAGTAGACCAACATTCATTATTAGTTACTCACAAATCATAATATATATTTAGACACTGATTAGTGGATACATTACTTTATAGTTATCGATATTAAATGTCGATTATATTATGAATACATAAAGATTTCTGTAACTATTTTGTGAAATATATTTTTTTATTAAAGATTGTGGAATTTTAGAATAAAACCATAATTAGATATAAAATTCATTTTTTTTTTTTTTAATTTTGAAACGAAGAAACTTTACTTCGAAGTGTGTATAAAAATATATAGATGTAATAGATTGTATTTTTAGGTTTGTGTTGAAGAAATTAAATGTATTTATAAATTAATTCATCCGAACCAATTCTTTAAAAAAAAATATATTTATATATAATATTTATATTGAATTACTTGTTTTTATTAAAAAAAAATTAATTCTCTAGAGTTTAAATTTTCACCATTAACAAATTAAAATATTATTTCGCCTCGCTAAACCCCACTACACAAAATAATGGATTCAGGTAGAATTTCGGTGATAAATAATTGAAGATGTTTAGGGTGTTATGAGTAATTCAATGGTAAAATCTGCTAATTTGACGGATGACGTACGCGTGATGGGTACCTGATATATAATGAATAAACGTATACACTTATAATAAATAGATTTTACAGAATGAATAAATAAACGTTGTTGTTTTTATTTTCATATTTTTAATGTACATAATAATACTAAAGTTAAATAAATATGATTTTTTTTTTCAATATTATCATTATGTAAAGTTATTCTTTAAAATTACGTATTTTTTTTTTTTTTTTTATTCATTATTGCGTCTATAAAATATATACAATAATTTTTTTATTAATTTAAAAGGATTAATATGTACAATTCAGTATTAAATGCATACAAATAATTGGTAGTATGGTAAAAATATAGTACGATAAATTATAAGTATAACTTACTATATGAACAAGAAATAAATAGGATATATTATAATAATAAGGTTTTTTTTTATTTTCGGAAAATCAAGTCTCGTCTGTATAATATAGATATCGTTTATTTTCTACTATAACTTTGATTGTTTATTTATTTGATCTTATACCAAGTAAAATATATTTAAGTTTAGTTATATATAACATATATAAGACGTGTGTTATAGAATTATTTTAGAGGTTAGGAAAATATTTATATTTAATTTGAGTAGCGGGGTGGATAAAAATCTGTAGATATTATGTGTACTCGTATTTTATCGACACCGATAAAACTTCATAATATTATATTCAACTCGCGTTACATATTTTTTAGTTCGTCGCGGTCTTCGAACGAAAATACCAAATGAACTGATGGTTCATTTAATATTATAGTTAGGAAAATTGTTTAGAGAAAAATATACATTTTTCAAAGTTTTATATTGTATATAATAACATTTACACGTTACGAAATTACGTTAATTTCACAATACCTATTATTGCAATCAAATTATTGACGGTGAAGTTCGTTAAAAAAGAATGAAGCATATTTATTTTATTTTTTAATAACGTTACGTCATGAAAAACGGGGTATTGTTCTTGTATAATATAACGAGTAGGTTGATTGTGGGGTCTCTCACCCCACATACCAGATTACAATTCATAATTAAAAATAAACTTTTGAAAATATCTGATTAACAAACACTAACTTTTCGTATAATATTATTCGTATTATTATTATTATTATTATTATTATTATTATTATTATTATTATTA
>JAIUCT010000022.1:3621386-3633421 GCA_021307375.1 Tetraneura akinire | reverse complement strand
ATTATTATTATTATTATTATTATTATTATTATTATTATTATTATTATATTTTAATCCCGTATAGGTCGTTCACCCGAATATTGAAAATCTTTTTCGAATCGACCAATTCTTCGTTAATAATAATTATATGTTACGTAATGTTTTCATACAAAAATATACACTCGTTACTCGTATTATAATACGAAGATAAAATATTATTTTAAATTTTAAATCGATGCGGACCTGTTCACGCTATAGCAGCAGTCAACTATTGTAGACAGACAAACAAACAGTATATTATTGTATATTATTATTGTTATTATTATTTATGCATAATATTATTATAATAATATGTTATTCGTCTCTTATTAAACATTTCAAACGCAAACGATCAAAAATCACAATAGCGCAATATTATATATTACTATTATAATGTAAATCGAACGTTATCAAAACTCTCGTGCCAACATATTGTTATCTATATAATACATATACACGTGCTAGGATCTGCACAATAGGTTGATGTGCATAAACGAACGTGAATACGCGAAATATTATATATTGTTGTAAAATAACTAGGCGAAAAGTTGTTTTTGATTTCCTCCTGTCCTGTCCATTGTGAAAATTATGTCAACAAAAGTTTTACTATATTACATTATATTATATACCGACATTAATATCTCGGCGGAATCGTCGTGCTATACAATAATGCAATGTAATAAAAAATTAAAAGCATACAACCGCGAAATATAACATGGGAAATTGTTATATTTCGATTACGGTTCTGCAAACAAAATAATAATAATATTATCACAAATATTTATTAGGTAATCGTAGGAATATAAATATATATAAAAAAAAGTATTAATTAAAATTGAAATATTAAATAATATTTTGATGAACGATGATTTGTCGATTGGTATCATGGAAGACAAACAATGCCCCCGCGTATAATATGTTATAAAATATAAACGGTTATAATTATTATTGTAAATACAAATATGGCCGACTACAATATTTATTAAATCCAACTTTTTGATTTGGTATTTTTATTATATTTATCAAGCGTTCCTGATAATAATAATAATAATAATAATAATAATAATAATAATAATAATGTAATGTTTCCACTGCATGAGAATTATTACAATAATAATATAATATTATAATGATTTTTTTTTTTGCGTTTTTCAGAAATATTATTTTACTAGCCGTCGACCTAGAATCTATGCCATAAATAAAAGTAAGTACTTATATCTAACGTAGCAATTCATAATATAGTAAATAATCAATAAGTCGGACAATCAGGAAAATATGATTAGGCGTATCAAAATTATGTGATGTGTCTAATACACATCGGCCATCTAATATAATATAATTGTTAATTATACCGCCACTCAATACATTTCTTAAATTAATTACTTAGATTAAATATCGAAATCAAACAGTGTCTAATACAGTTGATTTTTGAATGAACAATCGGTAATCGTACGTATTAGGGAAGTCTTAAAAAAATAAATTTTTATAAATGTTTAATTCATATCTGTAACTAATAAAGTAATAACTATGAATAGAGTGTAGAAAGATTTCAACGTTTTCTGGAGTTAATTAACTTTGTAACTGTTGGATTATATTATTATTATAATAATATGTCTGATTTATTTATTTTCCTCCTATTGTACTACATATTATAAAATAATAAAATATTTAAGAATTAAATTTTTTATTGAATTATTCATCATTGATTTTCTTTAGTATGAATTTAAATTAATTTTTTTTATAAATTTAAAAAAGTGAAATATTTTACGAAAATTGACTCGTTATAAGTTCTAATTTTATTTTATTGCATATATGAAAATAATATATACGCCTTATATGGTAAATAACATATAAGGGAAACGATTTATAGTAATTTAGGAAACCTCATTGTCATTAGACATTTAGTCATAGTAATTCAATTAATGTTAAATGCCTACTACAACTTTTAATACAACTACGGATATTGAGCTCTATTTTACATTAAAGCCTTTACTTTAAATTCTAAATAGAATATTATGAGTATTTATTGTTAAAGATATAAGTGGAGGTAATTCAATGTTTGTAGTTCCGCAATGCGATTTTTTATAGGTTATGAAACGTATAAATAATTTATAAATATAAATCATATGATGGTATTAGTATTTTGGTAATCATTTTTCAATTCTGATGTACCTACCTACTCTTTCTCTTACCTCAATATTTATAAAATCTCTGCATTGCGAAGATTATGGTACATTGGTACAACATACGAGTATATTATACATGATGTTATTCGTATTCATAATATTCGTTAACAGTTAAATAAGATTTAGAAAGTCACAAAAAGGCTATAAAAACACAAAAAGAAGATTAAAGGTTATAATTTTATGTATTGATCAGTATAAATTTAAATTATTAAATTTTTTTTTAATAAAATATGAATTGGATATTAGAAGTACAATGGAAATTTATTGTGTTAAATGTTTTTTTTTCGGCATTTCCAAAACGAACGTAATAAATTACACGAAAAATTAAATATAATATATTTACATATATAATAATAAATGTACTTATTTATTTTACTTTTCAACTTTATAATATGATTTGGTATGGATAATAACTTGCAAGTTATTAATTCTAGTATTCTACATATTTCATGGTATATCATTAAAAACAAAGATCATATATTATATAAATAACAATTAATAACGACGTTAATATTAATATATCGTTTAAAATAATAATAGTGAATTATTACTCAAAATTATATTATGTTTCCGATGTATATATTTAGATAGGTTATAATAAAATAGTTAACAATTAGTATTATAGAGATTTGTTTTATTATCGATTATAATTTAGAAATTTAAGATTTAATAACTATATATTATGTTCATGATCACAAAATAAATAGGTATAGTGAGCTGGTACTAATAAGGAAACATATGATTATTTATTTGCATTATGTTGTTGTTTTACACAGAAAATAACACTAAAAGTAATTAAAGAAGACTGTTTTATTTTCTATTATAGGTATAATAATTAAAATAAATGAAATAAAACAATATTAATGTAACGATATTTATGCATTATAGTTTCCTCGTTGAAACTTCATCTGACAGTTTTGAGGTGCGGTGCATTGTAAACTATTATAAATATGTACGGTTATTGGTTATGTATGAAAATTTACTTTTATAATTATTATTATAATACAGAAGTTTAACATATAATAATTGAAGACAAACAAAATAGTTAGCTAATGAAGGTGATTACAGGAATATGAAAGAGATGGACAATCAATTTTTTACGACTAAATATATGTATTATAGTATTACATATTTACATGTTTGCATATTTACATTAACTATAATTATTCAGCCATAATCTCTTTAAAATAATTTTTATTTCACATCATCATAATATTCGCCATAAAATTATGAAATAAATTTCTACATAATTTCAAATTTATTGCGATTTACGTTAAGTATTTACCTTATCCGAGGAAAAAATATAAGAATAATAATAAAATTTTATATTTATGTTATACAATGTAAAATACGATTACATTTTTTATAATTTAATTACATATCTATTAATAAAAATAAAAAAAAATAAATGATTCTCCGTTTAAAATAATTAAATAGACAAATAATAATGGAAATTCTAATATAGGTACTAATTTAATTACGTCTTTATTAGTAGTGTGTATTGAATATAATAATTACGCAAAGGAATAGACTTTCTATATGATTTACATGTTAAAAAGAATGGTCGTATATTTTTTTTAACTCGGTTGATTTTCACTCAAATTATAATTGATGTATTTTAAACTCCGTAAAAAACAAAACCAATAATAAATTGCATATATATTACTAATATCGAAATAAAATTGTAAATTCACTAAATGAAGATTAAAATGAAAACAGTTGTATTTTTCACTTTATATTATACAATTTATTGTTTCGATCCTTAATCCTGAATATGCCTACTGTCAATCCATTTATTTATAATATGTCTATATAGTACACTAACTGCTAACTAATATAAATAGCTAATAAAAGCTTTGACGGCGATTATTTTTAATTTCAACAAAACAACCGAATCGATATTCTGTACGGTATAAGGTACCTGTAAATTTTACCATTTTCCGCTTTTTTTATGTTGTTTTAATTTTTTTTTTTTTTTTGACAATGATTACTTCTAAGTAAATCAAAACATTACTCGTTAATAAAAAATAAAACAATGTTTTCTAAGTCTAACAAACAACACATAATAAATAAAAATAATAATATATATTACATTACATTATCTATATAAGTTTAATTAATATAAAATATTTAAAAATAAATACGCATAAAACAATTAACAACTATTAATTAATAATTCATATTTCTTGTTTGAATACAAATCTGTATTCAATATTCATCAGTACATAATTTTGATAGTATATCCTAAATCCTTATATGGATTCTTAGATACACTAAAAGTAAAAAAAAAAAATAGAACTTGGGATTTTCCTAATATTTTGTTAACAGGTCAAAAAGCATGTAAAGATACCACAATAATATTTTCAGACTTAAAAATTCAAAATTGCCAATTTTATCAAACATTATATAGATAAAAACTAAAATTTTAGAAAATATTCAAAATTCTATATTTTCTCAGAAAATTAATGTAACCATTCTAATATTTTATCACGTTATACGTAATACAATTATATAGTACCTAAGTGAACATCCAATAAAATTTTCAAGTTTCTAAATTCAATTATTGGTAATGACTTAATGAGGTAGGTATCGTAAAATATTTTGTGAAAAATGGCGTATTTTTGTATTTTTTTTATCAATTTTGAGTAATTTAAAAAATGACTAAAATAAAGTACCTACCAATACATCAATTTTCCCGGAAACAAATGCTATTTGTGAATTTCGGAGCATTATTAGGTACTTGGCGAAAAAGTGTCTATACAGTCATAAAAAAAGAAAGACACACAATATCATTATAAAACCAATATACATTCTTCGCTCATAATGTAAAATAAATGAACATATTGAGTATTGAAATAAAATTCCGTATAGGCATATACCTGATAGATATGGTAAAATATGCGTCTAAAACTTCTAACTGTAAACTTGATTAAAATTGACTAATCTATATTCTATAATAGCGTCTGCGTCAATTTTCGTATACTGAGGGATATTGATAATACTCTGCAGTTGGCCAACTAAACACTTAAAAATAAAATCGTGTATATACCTAGAGTATAAAAATCAAAGCTATATTATCGTTATATAAATCAATAAACTACAAAACACTTTATTTTTGTTTTTTATTCTGTCCAAAGTACATTGTATACAATAATACGATATAAGGTTGGAAGGCAAGTATGAAACTTAAAAAATTGTTTTATATGACACGTAATTCGCGAGACCCGCTCTGTAAAGAAGGTATTTTTTTTTTATCGATTTTTTTAGATTCTGAGCGAAGCGAAGAATGTATTGGTTTTACAATGATGTGTGATTTTTTTTTGTTTTTTTTTTTTTTATGTCTGAAGACATTTATACTACCCAAAATAATGCTCCGATTTTCACGAACAGCATAGGTTTCCGGTTTAAAAGTGGATGTAGTTGGTACTTTATTAATGTCATTTTTCGAATTTCTCAAAATTGACCCTATGCGTTTGAAAAAACGACGAAAAAATGATGAAATAACGGCAATATAATATTATTAATCAATACCTATAAATATAATATCGGACTGAAATTCGTTCAGAATTGTTTTTTTCGAATGCAATGGTTTATCATTGCATTTAAATTATAATTAAAATTAAACACTATGATTTGCACACTTGTATCCCTGCGGCAGGAGTATCAGCTCGTCTTTTTTTTTTGTGATAGACAAACAATAAAATTATATTTTTTCGACGACAGAACAAATATTTTCACTTAGGTTTTAACTATCGTTTTTCGTCTTGTAATATAACAGTACAACGTCGGAACAATTGAAAATTAAACTTCCACATAATATAAACCATCGTAATCTTGGTTTTTACATAATACACGGTTATAGGTATTATAATAATATACCGTATTATAATGTCGTCGTGTGCTCGGCGAAGTTCTCGGGCGAATCGCAGTCGTGTTGTTTTATGCGATTAACATTAAAAGTCAAGCGTATAACGCGCGCTTTTATCCTCAGCAGGAAGTTTGCGAACAGAAATTCATCCGGTTAAGAATACGTCATAGATACGCGCGTCTTTTATAATAATACATATAATATTCAACACGGAACCGTAACGCAAATAATATGTGCTGTACATGCGGTTTTTGCTCGTCACGACCTTAAACATTTATGTAAATGTTCTATATATAATTTGTTCAAAAGTCCCGTATTATAATATTATGTATAGTATAATATACTACATATATTTTATGGTTTTTTTTTACTTTTTCACAATATACGCGCGTATCAGTGCGGTTCGTACAATGATAATTTCACTACGTACGGAACAAGTATCAAATTTTTTGTTTTGTTCCTTATAATTATTATTATATTCGTTGGCCAATTATTCAATTTACACCATATAACGTGCATAATTTATATACGTATTCGTTTGGATTTAAACGCGAGCGATCCGCCATTATGCATAATACCTATACCACGGGTTTGGCACACAAGTATACCTAGGTATAGTGTTATTAGTTTATTACTATAACCGTTCTCAGGAACATAATAATATAATATTATTGTAGGTACATTTGCGTTAAACACGCCGGTTATGGGTTCAATGAACTTAATCCTTGATTGTACGCCCGACTAGTTAGTTCGTTATAAACATAATATAAATATCGTGGTAAAATATTATAATAATAATATTGTTTTCGTATGTTAACAAAATCGATTAAGACGTGTTCCGAAATCGTGTCCGTTATCATCACGCATCAGTCGTCGTAAAGTAAACGGATATCGTACGATTCATAAATCGATAATTTTTCACAAATCAAAATGCGTAATTTACAGGTCAATATAATAATCAATGGTCGAAACGAAGGGTTGATAATATCCCGCCGATCCCTTTATATCGTTTGCAGTCCTAACATTATAATATATCCATAATCCATTTCTCCACTCATCATCGTACTCGCATAATAATGCTTCTCTCGTACGTCTTATATTAAAATATTACAGTATTTATTAGAAGTCTACTAGTTGAGTTACTTATGTAACATAATTCGCAAAACGAATAATTGATACATTACTTTTATGTAATTTAATTTTAAGAATTTACTGTACAATTTAAAATAAACATTTATCATATTTTACTACGATATAAATATAAATTACTGATTAGGGATGACTGATTAGAGAGGATTTTATTCTCGATGGGTCTGTAATATAAAAAAAAAAAAAAAAAAACGTATTTCAGATTTTATTAATAATGTTTGGGGCATCCTTTCTCTTATACGTTGACCACTTCAGATATAGAATAATACGATAAAAATTGTTTATACCGTAAAACAGTAATTCGGTTGCATGTCGATATTAAATAGTTACGATATGTTCGATTCGGAACGAGCAAGTATATATTGTTAGAAGACAAAATTTTTATAAAATTACGCACTTATTTACTAAACTTTTTATTAGATCGATATTTTCGATATCTAAAGAAAAACGACGTAGACGTGTTCTTAACTTGCCTATACTTTATTATATTTATTAAATATTATTATATTTCATTGCAAACCTTTAATTGCCTTTTTTTTTTTTGTCAATTTTTTGCATTAGCGAACTACACAATTTTTAATTGATTAAATTACAATTATGAGTAGTATAATTTATATAAATCGTTGATTTTAAACAGTATTATTATCATTAGGATAATTTTTGAACGATTTACGGTTATATTATCATTTCAGTATCGTATAACACGGATACATAGGTATTATGTTTATTGTCTGTCAAATAGTATTCGAAATTAAATTCATTCTAATTGCCCGCGTTGATTCTAATCAAATTCATTTGTCTAATGTTCACGTTCATGTATTGTATTATTATATATCTGTAATCGCAAACATACAATAATGTTTTAATTAGGAAAATATAATAATGTATATTATTGTTATTATTCAAAACATCAATTTATTGAATTTAAATTACCGCGAGTTTGAGTATAAAATAAATGTAAACAGTTATATTATGATTCCAATATTTTATATATACCAGATGTTATTTTATTATAAGTCATCTATTGTATGCGTTGTGTGTAGGAAACGAATAATTCTTGTTATTATTATACAGTGGAAAATATTATGCAAAATCTTCGAATGCGTCGTTCATTTCAATTTATTTATTATTATTTTTTTTTAACTATATATAGTAGTCAATCTAAATTCATAAATAATAATTTATAAACTTTATATTGTGATGTTGTTTATGATTTTTTTTTTTATCTTTACGTGTTTTATACGTGTTTATTTTTGAAATTAAATTATACATTTCATATTCGGTTATAACGCGTATATAATATAATATATTCCATTAATTATTATTTTTCAGCAAACGCATTTAAACGTCCGACTTATGAGTTCGGTACAAACTATATTGCGTCTTACATTTTTTTTTTTTTACGAAGTCTTAAGAATTTTATTAAAAAAAAAAAAAAAAATGTTATATATTTTTTTTCTTCCATACACGATATCTATTTGTAATTATTTAAATAATAATTTATAGTTGGTACCTACTGGTATTTATCGCTATGTATAATAATTATTTTATTAAATATTTATTGATCGTTTTATTTAAATTATAGCTCTCGTTCAGTCGTTCTTTATCCCATTATAATAATGAATAGGTACATGGAAATATTCCATTATTAATTATTTTTCCATCTCTTATTATAATGAACTTGGAAAATTTTATTAAAGAAAAATTTGCTCAAGCGTAAAATGATATGTCTAAATTTATTCATAATATCATCGTTATTGTTTATATATTTTATACCGTATTAATTAGTTTATATTTAATTAATTAATATTGGTATGGAGAAAGTACCAGTTAACTGTTTCGAATTTATTAATATCGATTGAAACTTTCATGGATTGAAATAATATTAAACAATATTGTGCTATATAAAATATGTTTCAAATTTAATTTTTTTTTTTTATTATTACGAAATAATTTTATAATTTATATATTATTATATGATTTACGTCGACCAGAAATCAATATTATACAAGGAAAATTATTTTAATAAGAAATTACTCGATAAAAATCCAAAATATAAAAACAAAATAAGGATAATATATAGCAATAATTATTATAGTTTGATCACTGCTGTGATATATTTTTGAATATTAGTTTATAACTATTATTGAATTGTTGTAATTATTTTAAACGTTCGATATTATAATATTTTAATATTATAATAGGCACGCAATTTTATTTCAAACCAACTACTGTTCGTGTTTTTATTGTAATTTTAAACTTTAAATTTTCGTATTTTTGTTATACTTGTGTACTTTCTACACGAGCGAATTGTGACGGATTCCTATACGAAAAATGTCCAAATATATCCATTTATTATCTATATATGCATTGTCTATGAATAAATCATACTGTATGTCACTGTTTTTTTTTTCATTTCGAATCGTTCATATTGATTTTGTATGCTATTGATTTACTCGAGACTTTTTCATATCACAAACGGCTACTGGGTTACTGGTATAGTGGTATATACCATTTGTATTTTAAAAATAATACCATATTATTTGGAACAACAACTACTACGATACGAGCATATCGACGGTAAAATAAAAAATACTTTTACAATAATAACGTGTATTGTATATTATAATTATTGTACTTGTACGAAACATTAACATTTAAAAGTATAAATACATTTACTTTCATTTTTCGGTAAAAAAAATAACCTTATACTTTTTTTTTTTTTTTATCTTTTTTCTTTTGATAAATTGCGTACGTACCTACCATTATTATAATAATAATAATAGTAATATAGTCGTGAACGGACGATTACTATTAGGAGTGCGTATGACGTATAATATAATGGTTTAGTTATTTTAATAACATCAAGGAAGATAAACAATCCGTCCACTATATATTTTGTCATTGTCTATTATTTTTCATTACTAATATAAATATGAAATATTATTGACATTTGTCCTTATTATTTATTTACCATTCGTATGACAAAACAAACGCGCGCAGTAATAAACTAATAACAAAAAAAAAAAAAAAACAAAAAAAACGCAGCGCCGTATTACGATAATAATAATGATAATATTATTATATTATCGCGTCGCGGTCCGAACTCCTTGGTTAATTTTCGCGCGAAAAAATATATCGTGTGACCCGGTCCCGTATGGTCACACCATAATTAATTACCAATATCGTGTTATTGGTTCATTTAACATAGATGATAAAAAAAAAAAAAAAAAAAATGTAATAATATAATACTGACCAACGCGTGTGCGAACGTATGACGTATCACAACTTCGCTATTCGCGATTGATTAACATAATTGTATATTAAAAATCCGCGCAGCCGCCGGTTATTTATTGACAAATTATGACGAATCGATTTGATCTAGCTAACTTAATATTACGATTTCGCAATGTCGACTGTGAATATTGTATATACCTATATATGCGTATTATAAATAATATCATTATTACAGTTTGTTACCACTAATCTAACCCGCGCACGACAATTACGATATTATTTTTTTATTTTTTCGTGTAACGTCGAACTAAAAACGTGAAAATTCATCGATTATTATTTTATTATTACTATGTTTTTTTTTTTTGTATATACCATTCTTGGATTATAACCCCAAGGACTGCTAGCTGCTGCCTGTCGAATCGATTGCTTGGTTCATAAATATAATATTATTTATTTCAACCCTCGAAATAAACCACGAGAAATTACTTTATCAAGGATTCTTATATATTTATTTTTTTCTTTTCGCTATATATAACTATATTTTTATTCTCCTTGGTTCATCGGGTTACCGAAATTTTTAACCCCGCGTCTCTACTAGATAATAATAATAATAATAATAATAATAACAATATTATTACAATTCGTTATTGTTTGATAACAGTGTACTTCTATACTCGTATATATTATAATATGTATACGGCCTATGTACGCGTGAAGAAAACGACCGTTATAATATTGGATTTGTATATACAACTGAAACTGGACGTAATAATAATATTATTTTGTTTGGTCTGTGAACGGTAAACCAATAAATTATTGATTATAAATAAATATTTGTTTTCCATTTATTATGTATTATATTATCGTAATAATATTATAAACGCGCGTACTCTGGACACCTGTCGACGGCGAATTATAATTTATAATTTCGCGGGTAATAAATTCATACACTATATTATAATATAGTAAATTATAGATCCGTCAACGTTATACACTCTCGGACTATCGGTATTATTCATCTATTTATTACGTGCGCGCCTATTAATTATTATAATTCGAGTGGAATATCGAATATTATTGGTATATAAACCACCACCTCGGTTATGCATTATAATAATATAATATAGTGTTAGTCGTGTACCGGCGGGTTGTACGGTTACCATAATAATAATAACATTACGGTTACCGCGCCCGCGATGTTCGCCCAAATGCAGGTTATTACCGCCGAGTATAAACACTATACCGCGGTAAAAGGGTCGCGGGCGCAGATTTCGCTTTAATATTATCGTAACTCAATCGTTTTGGAAGGCTATACAGGAAACCCTTCAATGCCTGATCGGCCACTTCATTGTTTTAAAACAAACGACGTAGCACTAAAATCCGTTGTATTAGGTGTTTACACGTACTTATTCGTGAGTTTATTAATTATATTATTTTCGTAGGACAAATACAATCGAATTATCGTTATCCGCGAGTTTCGCGAAAAATTTTTTACGATGACATTATTTTTTCATGTTTTCTATCTCGTACTTATTATTATTATTATTATTATTATTATTATTATTATTATTATTATT
>JAIUCT010000022.1:3582368-3610085 GCA_021307375.1 Tetraneura akinire | reverse complement strand
ATTATTATTATTATTATTATTATTATTATTATTATTATTATTATTATGGTACTTTAAAATATATGTTGTAATATTTATTACATAAAATAATACAAGATATCATATAAAACATAATATACATAAGTAGTAGGTTATTCAATTTTTCAAAGATGATAGGTAATTGATAGAAGAATAATCTTGTATTAGGTATTATTAAAATAAATGAACGACAAATCATTGAAATTAAAAAACTACTGTTTGACCAAAATTTATGGATTAATTATTTTTTCGTAAATTTAAATTAATTTTTTTATTTATTATGTTAAATATTATATACCTACCCTAATGTAATATATTGATGGAATATTTAATAATCTTACATTCAATTTTCAAGTAAATGTATAACATTTAAATTCAATTAATTTAATAAAAAAAAAAGTAGGTACCTACCTATAATTTACATATTTCGTTTAATTTTACTCAAACTTCAAAAGAAATATGGGTTTTTTAAGAACAATTACGAAAATTGTTATATTAAAGTAAAATAATAATAATATATATTACGGTTAAGTTTATTATTAACATTTTAGATTCTGAGCGAAGCGAAGAATGTATTGGTTTTACAATGATGTGTGATTTTTTTTTTTTTTTTTTTTTTTTTTATTCTGTAAACATTTTTACTACCCGAAATAATGCTTCGATTATCACGAATAGGGTATGTTTCCGGTAGCAAAGTGGATCTAGTTGGTACTTTATTTAGGTCATTTTTCGAATTTCTCAAAATTGACCCTAAGCAGTAGAAAAAACTTCAAAAAAATGACGAAAAAACGGCATTTTTCACGAAAAATGAAATTTTGACGAATTCGATTTCTATATTTCTCGATAACTCGGGCAATTTTTAAGATAGAGACTTGAAAATTTTTTTGGGTGTTCACATAGCTACTATATATATGTGGTATAATTTTGGAACCGTTATGTTAATTTTTCTACAAAATATTGGACTTTGAATATTTCGTAAAATTCTCGTTTTTACGTATATAATGTTTGATAAAATTGGCAATTTTGGGTATTTAGGTCTGAAAATTTTACTGATATATACTTACATATTAGTTAACATCATACTAAAATATTAGAAAAATCCATTGTCAAAATTTTTTTTTATAGCCGTTTTAAGTTGATATTTTTAGTAAAACGAAAATCTTAGAATCCATACGTATAAATAAATATTCTGAAAATACTTTTACTACCCGAAATAATGCTTAGATTTTCACGAATAGCGAGTTTCAGATGTAAAAGTGGATGTAGATGGTACTTTATTTAGGTCATTTTTCGAATTTCTCAAAATTTACTATAAGCGGTAGAAAAAACTTCGAAAAAATGACGAAAAAACGGCATTTTTCACGAAAAATGAAATTTTGAGGAATTCAATTTCTATATTTCTCGATAACTCGGGCAATTTTTAAGATAGAGACTTGAAAATTTTTTTGGGTGTTCACATAGCTATTATATATATGTAGTAAAATTTTGGATCCGTTACATTAATTTTTCTACAAAATATTGGACTTTGAATATTTCGTAAAATTCTCCTTTTTACGTATATAATGTTTGATAAAATTGGCAATTTTTGGTATTAGGGTCTGAAAATTTTACTGAAGTATACTTACATATTACATAACATCATACTAAAATATTAGAAAAATCCCTAATCTCAATTTTCTTTTATAGCTGTTTTAAGTTGATATTTTTAGTTCAAACGAAAATTATAATCTGACTGAACTTCGCTCAGAATCGTTTTTACGAATGCAATGGTTTATCATTGCATTTTTAATTCGAATTAAAATTAAACGCTATGATTCGCACACCTGTATCCTGTGCGGCAGGAGTATCAGCTCATCTTTTTTTTTTTTTTAATTTAAGTTAATTATTAATTAATATTTTAATTTATCGGACAAACATTTTAAACTTCTAAAATTATAACTAAATGAATTGAGAATAATTATTATACTAATTCAATATTTATATAGGTTAAATCAAATATTTAGTTTAAAATTATTTTATCTTATCTATTCTATTAATAATAAGTTGAAGAACTATATACTCGTATTAATTAAATTTACTAATAATACAATTATATATTATCAATACCTATATAATTATATCATTAAGATTATTTTGTTTTTACAATTATATATATTTATTGTAAAATTATGTTTTAACATAACTTTTTTACTATATAAATACACTTATATAAAGTAAATAATTCTATGATAACCAATTTTAATTATTATACAATGTTCATTAATAATTAAATAGTATGTACCAAATTGTAACTAACCATTACTAATTACCTACTAACCTTGAACGTAGTTTGAAGGTATATCATAATGTAATTATAAATAGATTTAAGTTAATTTTTGCCATATGAACTTTTCGCAGACTACTACCTATAATATTGTACCTTTTTTTTTTTTTTTTTTTTTTTTTTTATCAACACACGCATAGTTAAATTTTATTTTTATGTGCCATAGATTAATTTATCCAATTTAGTTAAATTATATATAAAAAATATTATACAAAATTACTGAGTTTTCTTAAAAATGTATTATATGGTTTTAAATAAAACATTTACTTACAATATTATAGTTTATTTTACTAAAATAAATAATATAAACCGGAATATAAACTATTATAAATCAATATTTTCTTCAACGATTCTTAGAATATTTCATATTTCAATGTATTATAATTATAAGAATTAAGAATTAAGAAATGGTTTATTTATAGCAATTTATTTTTTTCTATTATAATATATTTATATTTTCTATTTGCACATACTTTATATCAGTAAATATTATCATGAATTTTATAAAACATATTGATTCGATTAACTTTTATACAATTATTGGAATACATTATTATTTTAAATTTATAATATCCGTATTTATTGTTACAAACATTATGTTTGATGTTTAATCATTATTCCAGTTTATTTATATAATATTATCGTTTATTCAAATTAAATTATTAATTATTAAATAATTATTTTTAACAGTTAATTGTATTATAGAATAGATTATGATCGAATTACGATTATAATTTTGAAAATGAAAATGATTTTTATATATCTATATAAAATTATGCGTTAATTTGTTTGTTTATTATATTAATTAATTTGTATTTACAATTAAATACTCAAAGATAAATCGCTAATATTAAGATAGATTAATAATAAATTATAATTTATAATAATATTTTTACTCCAGAGTGTATAATTATTAAATTTTTAATGATTATAAATAAGTGTAAGATCTCATTACTCTCAATGAAAAATATTATTATAATTTTATGATAACGTGTACTTAACAATTTTTTTTTTTTGGTTTATTTATTGAAGTTGGTTTTTCAAAAGGGTTTCAGTTGTGAAGTAGCTACACCACTTAATAATTACTAAGGAGTGTTCGGTTTTTATAATAATGTAAAAACATTTTTATACCGATTCAAAAAATTATTTTACTAACCAACACTTTTTGGAACAATAAGTTGTAAAGTACGAGTATACTTCTATAGTAAATCATAAGTGGAAGGGATTTTTCTTCTTTTATTATTGAAAATAATTTTCGAGTGTACTATGTTTCAACATTCAAGTGCCTAACCTACTTACTTTTTCATGTGTTTTTTTTTTACATTCCGGTAGTTTTTTTTATAAAAGTTATATTATATTTTTTTATGGCTTCAGTAAAATTTCATATTATAGTGCCTTGTAAAAATCTAAATAATTCGAAAATTACAATTTTACCATAATTTATAGAGAAATTAATAAATATAATATATTATATAATTTTTATTCTTAAAAAATATATGTTTAATTTATCTACCGTTATCAGTTACTCAAAGAATCAAAAATTTAATATATTTTTTATTATCATTCCGAGAAGAAGAAAATTTATGTCCGTTTTATACGCACGCAATGAATGTAGGTATAATAATAACGTATTTCAATATTAATAGTTTGGTACCTCTATACATCTGTTTTTTTTTTTTTTTATGTAAACTTGTGTCTCGACTCTCGACTATAATTTATATTTAAAAATTGGAATAAAGTAAAAAATAGATAAATAAAATAACTAAATAACCGTGATTTGTGTGTTTTACTAGTTCGTCTGCGTGTACATCGACACCTGCGAATGACGATATATATTTCGAATATATCTACACAGCTCTAGTATTGTATTATTGCACAATGTTATTTATTGTTATAAAAGATACAGCAGTGTGGCCAGAACGTGAAGATTTACGAGTGGATGTGACCCAGGTGCTTTTTGAACGGTCCTGTTCACAGTCGCTGTCAGAAGCATTTTATAGAGTAAATACTTGCGTTTTGCTTTAAGTTCCCAGCGAGAATGTCGTATGATTTTTTTTTATTTCCATACATTTTTTATGGATGCGATGCGATAGAAAAGTTTTACACTCAATATAATTTTAAGTAAAAATGCACATTTTATTTATTAATATTAAATATTAATTACGTTTTTTTGACAAAACTTTGAAGCGATAATAATTTATGACTGTTGATATATTTTGACAACGGTAATAATATTTTATGTCAGGAAAACAAATAATCATAAAAATTATTCATAATGTTATTATATTATCAGGTATTGTTGATAAACAAATTATTTTACTACATATTTTATATATATAGGTAATACTTTTGCCTAATTACGCAAAAAAGGTTCCGAAAACAAATTTAATATTTTTGTTATTGTCGATATTTTTTTTTTTTTTATTATTTTTTTTGTTCTCTGGGGCTTCGCCGAGTTTGTCTCAACTTTCAATTTCATAATTTATTTATAGTGATAGATAGATTATAATCACCGAGTCTGGTAAAATGGTTTTGTTTTCTATAGACACGGTTATTGTTTAGAACTCGCGGCCTTTAAGATGCATCTTTTAGATAATTAACATATTGAACCAATATATTAATATAATCAACTCATATATGGATAATATTAATGCATAATAATTTCTCTTTTGTCTTCGGTTAATCCAATCAATACTATAATACGCGAATTGTGACGATTGATGTTTAGAACGAGGACACGTTACAAAGACGTCATGGTGTCGTCTGTTGTTATATTCTAATGTTGGTACACGGGGTCCTATGAACTTTGACCTAATTGTAAACAATATGAATAGAGTTGTATCCTGGCGATGATTACAATGAGATATTAGAAATGATTACTATGAGTTGAAGGTCGACGTCTTAGTGACCCACATAATATACCATTATATACTTACACCGAAATTAAAGTTAATTTGGATTTATTGTTATAATTGTATTTTATTATTATTATTTATAGTGCAATTATTGGAAATTTCGGAATTACCAATCATGCAAGAACCGACAGCGAAACCGATACACTCCAAAGAAGGTGACTCGGCTCTGATGACTTGCGTTGTTAGGAACTTGGGAGATCACACCGTCGTATGGAAAACTGAAAATAAAGATAGACACAGTTGGAAGGTGCTGACTGCTGCGGAATCTAGAATTACTGCCGATAGGAGATTTGAAGTTTTACACGATAAAGGTAAAAATGGTTTAAAAAATAAAGTAATTTTAAAATAATTTATTTCATACTATCATAAGAGATTAAATTAAATTTAATGTATTCTCTGATATTAATATAATTTAATGCTAAAAAAGATAATAAACCTTCTTCTATTGTTAGAGTTTGTTTGAACCGTTTTAGGTCATGTGTCATATGTCCAATTCACTTTACCCCAGACATGCCCATAAGCTTATTTTATAAATCCTTCTACGAATGTTGACAAAACGAATTTGCACAAACCTACGTAAACAGAATAGTGAATAATAACACAATATAGTAACCTAATATGCATTAAACAATATAAATATATAGAAAACGTGTTATCGATTAAAACATACTCGAAAAAGTCATGATGGTAATGCTCACTTGGAAGATCAATAAATTCCCTTATTTATTCAAAAACTTCAGCAAAAAGTAAAAAATAAAATGTATATACGTATACACACACTCACACACACTTACTTATTATAATATAAGTAATGCTTATATAATAATATATTTATTTTTATTTTTAAATGATATACTAAAAAACACCCTGAATCGATTAGACTTCTTTTTCAGTAGTTATTATATTATAATCATGTTTTCATAGGAAATATTTGGCCAAAATTTCATTGATAGTAGGTTAAAATAAAACAAAAATGCGAAAAACTAAAGTTTGCTCCGGAATAATGCCTGTGAAAACTTTTTTTATAACCCTAAAAACTTTTTTCTGTCCGTGAAGATTTTTGATCACATCAAGACTTAAGTTTGCCATCAGCAAATAAACCTTTAACATAATAAGTATACCAGTTGGCAGTTTGTACGAAATTTGGTGAATTACTTTTGAATTTCATGTTTAGAATCCTTAATAATTACTAAATTACACAGTGAAAACTGAGAAGAATATATTAACAGTAATGAATGCCAATTTATTGCATGTCAAAAAATGTTTACAAATTATAATATAAATATTATTTTATTGCTGATAGATAGTAAACCTTTATTTTATGGGTTTTAGGTTCTTTATATCCATATAGGTTGGTAATTAGTAATTACAATTTTGTGAAAATTAAAAACATTAAACAACATACTTGTTTATTAATTATTATGAAATAATACATATTAAAATTACTTTTAAAATTATGGGCACCTATATATACGTATTTATATGTTTTAATCTTAATTGAATATGAAGTACCGATTTATAATATATATTGAACGTATAATGAAAAATAATTAATATTATAGGTAATTATTAATTAATAACAATAATTATCAATATAAATATTCATAAAAGAAACATTACAGAAAACAGACCAATATAATATATTATTTATAAGTAACTTTAATTGTCTTTTTCAATAATATGTTATACTTATGAAATATTTTTTTTTTATAGTATCCATTAAATGATAAAATTGTAGTAATAAAAAAATATATTTAACACTAGATGTTGTTAAGGAACAATTTTCCTTTGAATATCAAAATTTAGTTAAATTCGAAGGCTAAAATATCGTTATTTGATTTTCTAATATATTACTTACTTGACGGTTTAAATTGTGTTGATTTAAAAAATTCAAACGAAAATAAAGTATTTATTTGCTCAATAAACTCCAATTTGACATTTTAGATTGTATCGCGTACCTAATATAAATTCAATAAAGTTTCATTATGTATCCCTTGGTCTTTAATTTAAAAGTCTTTGTTGTGGTGTAGTAAATTCAAAATTTTCAATACTGGAATTTCACAATCTTGTCAATTTCTACATGAGAACTCTTGGCAATTTGTTAAACGTAGTATACACATTTAGGTAAACCTATAAATTATGAATAATTAATATTTTCTTCACGATTTTCGTTGGCAGATAAGGGACTTAAGGAACGCGTTCCTCGTGTAGCCGTTTTGTAGGATAGTTATAAGAATAATGGAAGAAATATGAAAATTTAAATCAGCTAATGACGATGCAGTTTAAAATACATATAGGTAAAATAGCCAAAATAATCCTTAAGAATTACACCGAGAATTGAGCGATTTGTTCAGGGAGTGTTTTTGGTTAAGCAAATAATAATAATAATATAAATAATAAGATTTATATTTTTATCATTCTTAGCGATCAGCAAAAATAATTTGTGGTTAAAGCGATGATGTATATAGTGTATTTGAATAATAAATATATTTATCCCTACGAGTATCGAATACAATTACATTTATAATAATATATTAGGTAATAGTATGTAACATGGCTTCAAGTCTTTATTATTAATTTTAGGAAAACGTAATTTACATTTGATTGAAATATTAAAATGAGATAACTGATAAGCTGTATAGATGTTAGATAAAACGATTATGGGTGTGCAAATGTATATTATGTATTCATATACATTTAAAGATTAGATCAAACAGCTAATCAAATTTAATAGTTATTGTTGTTTAAAGTTTAAACGTAGGTACTCTAATAAAGCAAATGTTGAATACCCGAAGGCCAAAAATACTCAATGTAATATTATATTAGTTATATTCAGTCCTTACATATCTATATTAAATTGTATATACGAGAATATAAATTTTTTTTATAATAAATAATAATATAATAATTATATATAATATTGAATTTTATTAAATTATTTATTTTTATACAATTTATTAATAACCTACAAAACATAAAAAAAAAAAAAAAAATATTCACATTGAATGTGCTTATATATTATATTTTTATAAATTAAATAAATTTTTATGACAACCGATTATAGGTTCATATAATTTTTTTATAACTCACAGGCTCACTTAATTTTATGAAACTTTGTGTAATTCAAAATCTGAAAGGTTTTCGTCAAAAATATTTCTGACATTTTTCGCGGTAGGTAGATTAAAGTACAATATTAAATAAAATACGTTTTGAAAATTGAAAGGAAATTAAATGTTACGTCGTTTATTGAATTACATACGTATGTGTCGCATTATCATGACCTACACAACTTTCATAATTTTATCATTTTCCCATATTATTTATTAACTCGAAATAATATTTTTATTTCTCTTCTACGTACTAATAAAATTACACATTCATATTATAATATTTACACCCAATTATTTATTACCAATATACAGACGGCGACGTTTGGGTGTTGTCAATCAAGAATGTGAAATTTAATGATTCTGGGATATATGCATGCGAAGTGAACAGCGATCCCGTAGTCAGATCATTCCACTCACTATCAGGCAAGTAAAAATAATTCAATATTAAACAAAAAATAATTTAATTTAATTATAAATCGGTGTAACATTGTTTCACATGAAACAATTGTTGAATGTTGATCGACATATTATCGTTACAGTGTTATCTGGCAATCTAGAGCCACCACCATTTGAGAATAGTACGATCGCGTATTATGGTAAAGAAGACGAAACCGAAACAATCGATATAAAAAATCACGATTACACGGATTGCTGCAGGGCGAGAATGGTAAGCCAAAATTGCCTGGGTTTTTGTAACATACAAAGCATCTTGGACGGTACTACCGGAGAAGACCCAGAAAAATGCGAACCTGATTTCAAGGAAATCGTGAAATGCATGGCAGGTCAGAGGATAAAGTCAATAATATTATTGTAGCATATTATTACTTACTCGATAATGCACTATCTGTTCTTACTGACTTTTTCGACCATATTAAACCTTTATGGATGGATCTTTCCTCTCCTGTTATTAACTGAATATTAACTCATATATATATATATATACATTTTCTATATATTGATGTTTTATCGTTACAGACGGTAGAAATCACGTGCCGTGTTGTGTGCAAGAAGGCATTCCCGACATATGCCAAGATGTTTGCCAAGGAGAGTACACCCCAATCACTGACAATATAAAAACCATGGTCTCGTGTTCACCGTATACCGAACAGACGTTGACGTGTATCGTGGAGGGAATAGGTAAACACAATTGTCATCGATTGAAATAATATCGTATAAAAACTATTGGGCGGAAAAGTCAACGAAATCGTTTTTTCGCGCCGTTTTATACATTTCTATATTTTTATACGCGAAGTTTTTAAATGAAATCAAATATTACCACAGTGATAATAATGGTATTATTTTTATTTTTTTTTGCTGTTTACGTTTCAGAAATTCTGCCGAGTTCACCAGAAGACGTGCAAGTAGATGTAAACAGCAGCTCCACGATGTTTGTTACGTGGGACAAACCGTTGGCCAACTCTGCGTCGGTCAAAGAGTTCGTGATAAACGTGACAATGCTGAAGTCTTTCGACAACATGAAGACGTTTCCGGACAATGACAACAACAGTCAATCGGTCGTCACACCACACAGCATACAAGTCAAGGTATAAAGTTCAATAAAATATGATAATAATAACGGCTATACCTACTTTATATTATTATCTATTGGCGAAATGTGAAAAACGCGCTGCGAATTTTCGAGTATATAATAATTAATTTATACCAGTTTTTCGTGTCCGTGAAGCAAATAAAAATGAACTATGTGTGCTCGCAAACTACTCTCTAACTTTGAGTAAAATTTTCATTGTTTCGATCCGACGGGGTCGCTGCGGGCAGACTTCACGGACACACATTTTTCTCGGAAAACGGGATATGACTCACGTATATATATATATATATAGTATAGGTACACCGAACGGCGTGCATACGAACTCGCATAATAATATACGCTTACGTGTTTTCATAATTCAAAACGTGTACACTGTACCTAAACTGTAGTCATAATACCCACGGGTTCAAGCGCGTAAAAAGGGTACGAGGATAAATTATTTTTACATTATTGTATCCTTCGAATTTTCGTGACTTTCGTCGTCTTCGTGCACTTTATTTCGAAGAATTATTTTTATTTTTATTTTTTTTTTTTTCGGTAACTTTGTAATTGCCTTAACCCACGCGACCATCCGCGGTTAACGGCCGGTCTATTCGGCTTTTATTGCTATTATATTATCATACTAACCTGTTTCGAATGACATAAAATAATAATAAATAAATAAAATATGTCTGAAACGTTCAAATGCATAAACGGTAATGTATTCACGTAGCAAGCCTACGTAATCTAATGGATCGATATTTTTAAATTATTCCAAACGTACTTGCGGGACTCCGGAGTTAAGGACTTTTATACGAGAATGTCACGAACACAGAAATCCCTCGCGTGATCTTAACATTATAAAGTAACCCGTCTGTTTTAGAATAGGAACTGTCATTTTTTATTTTTTATTTATATCTATTTTTACAAACGGTTTAAACGCATCTTATTTTATTTTTAGATTGATATTCCTACGTTTGCCTTTACATCATTTCGTATAATAATATTTTTTATACCGTGTATTTATTTTTTCGAAAAAGTTTGATTAAAGCATCTGTCTTTGATTGCACGTTAGGCTTTAAAAGAACTAATTATTATTTAAATTATTGTATTTATTCCCTTTTTCATATTTTAAGTTAATTGATAGTTTTCGTGTCTATATATATATAAATAATTTATAACGTTATTACAAAATAAAATTTTATTTCGTGTTCATAATTTAAGGTTCAATTTTTCTTTTATATAATTTTATCTCTTGCAATATTTTTTTTTTTTTTATATTTAATAATAAAACTCATTTAATTACTTGATTAAAAATTATTAATTTAAACTTTATATTGTTAATGGCATTTTTTTTTAATTACATACATTGTAATTTAATAATTTTTACTAGGTACCCGGTACTGAATATGAAGTAAAAATCGATAAACTTGCACCTTACACAATGTACGAAATAACCGTGGTGGCTAACAATAAACACGGTTCAAGTTTACCTTCAACAGCGATTCGTGCTCTCACATTAAATACAGATCAAAATACATCGCGCAGGACGAATAAAACTATTTCAGAATTACCACAGTTGCCCGACGTACGATCGTGTTGCACGAAAAATGGCATTACACATTCAGTGTAAGTGGATTAATTGAAAATGTCGTATGTCAATCTATGTTGACATACATTGACATTTCAACGGTATTATTCACACCTATTACATCAGATAAAAATTATAAACAAATTTCTAACACGTATTCTAAAAAAACATTCCATCTGGTCGTATATACGTTTAGTTATAAGAAATTTCCATCAATTGTATTTACATCTAAACATGTATCGTTTTCCCATAGGTGTTTAAATAAAATATGTAATCTATCACGAACCGATTTAACTGAAGTAACGGATTTAATGATTTGTGCTCCGTGGACTTTTCCGATGGTCAGCTGTCTAACAAACGGTATAGATCATACTCCATGCTGTCGTGCAAAAGGTTTGCCACCAATTTGTCTGCAATTATGCGCTGGAAATTTGACTCAATTGAATTCTAGTTACTTCAAGTAAATTATATTATCTAGTTGGATGAGCTGAATAATTATTTATATTTTATTTCAGATGTTTACGATATATGGACAGCTATAAAAGTTGTCTTCTTCAAGGATATGGCGTGCTTCCATCACCCCCAAGACGCTTGCGTGTTGATAACATCAATGTTAATTTTGCAATAATCCATTGGGAACCGCCAAAGGATTTGGCGGATACTGTGACACATTATAATGTCTTCTACAGATCAGTTGATGACGAATATGATGCAATATCTAATGTGCATTCTCCATTCATTTTAGAACACTTGAAACCCAATAACGAATATGAAGTTTTTGTGGAAGCCGTTAATGGTCATGGTGAAGGAGAAACTTCCCAAAGAATTATTTTCAAAACTAAAAGCCAGGTATTTTTAATTTATTTATTTTTAATTTGAATGAAGAAACCATAATTATGGTATACATAAAAAAAAAAAAAAAAAATATATATATAAAAACATAAAATTGAAAAATAGAATTCACAAAATTGGTTACTTTTATCGCTACACCAGTAGTTTATATATTTCTTAACGAAGCGATGAATGTATTGGTTTTACAATGATGTGTGTCTTTTTATATATATTATATAGACACTTTTCTACCCGAAAAAATGCTCTGATTTTAACGATAGCATATGTTTCCGGTTGGAAATTGAATATAGTTGGTACTTTATTTAGGTCATTTTTCGAATTTCTCAAAATTTACCCTATGCCATAGGAAAACGACCAAAAAATGACGAAAAACGTCATTTTTCATGAAAACTTAAATTTCGACGAAATAATTATTTATTAGCCATTAGGTATATAGTAAAAATGAAATTAAAATTAAATGATAAACACATTTTAATAATATAAAACCATACTTAGTTATTAACAGATATTTGAAATCTTAATTATCTCTTTTAGGAGTTAATTTTGTTTTTTTTTTCATTTTGTTTGATTTTAAAATTAAAAATTAATTAAATTTTATGTATTTTCTGTACTTATTTATATTTACACTCATTTATTATTATAATTTATAGTTCATTGCAACTTTTTTATTTAGCTATAATAGTGTAATGTAAATATCAATATACGAACTAAATTAAAATAAATTTCAAATGAGCATGAATAGCGTTTACATGTGGAAATAAATTTTAAACGCATTTCTCGTTTTGCACAGAATCTAATATTAGTGTTATTTGTCAAAAAAAAAAAAAGAAAAAGAAAAAAAGCGAGAATTATTTTAAAATTTATTAGGTACCGAATGTGAAATCATATCATACCCAAGGCTATTACAGTATTACACTACGAGTATAATAAATAATATAGTCGTGTGACAAATACTGAAATACTGATGAAACGATACGAAAAGTTCTTATCAATATTAGAATTTTATTCAAAAACTTTATCGTAGACATAAAAATTTTATGCCTAGGTATGTTAGGTATAACATTAAAGTACCTACTTATTAAAAAGAAAAAACTGATTACTTTTAATTGTAACAATTTTACTTTAACAAGTATGGTTTAACTTGTAAGTATATAAAAATAGCTAGTGGCTAATTATATTTTAGTATCTGTCCATTGTATTATTTTACACTCTTAAATGTCATTAATCAATCTTATTAATTTACACGTCGTATATATGTTTGCTCAAATGAATCGTATTTATTTCTGTGGACATTTTAATGTTAGATAGATATGATACGTACGTGTAATAAAGAAAAATCAAATTACGTACAACATAATATAGTATATAATATTATAAACTACTCTAATCTAATTTCTATAAAATGTAATTTAATTTAATTTTTCGTTATATTCGATGCACGCTCAGCAAACATTATATATATGTGGTAAAATTTGAATTCGTTCCCTAAGCGTGCTATTATAGTTACTTATTAGGTATTATATACTACAACAGTATAGGAAGAGGTTAGGTTTTTTTAAGTTAGGTTAGGTTATTCAAAATAATTATTCATTATTGGCCGTGTTCACATGTTTTGCAATGGAGTTTGGCGTATAAACCTAACCGTATACGGAATATTTTATATTATAAGTAGTATAATGATTGTCGTCGTTATTTTGCAGATCGTCAACGACCGCGAATTGTCCACCACGTCGTATAATTTGACCGAATGTTGCGTGAACATCAAACTGCGTCCAATGTGCATGCCGCTCTGTTCGTTCGACGCCAACATGACGGACATCAGGGCTTTGGCGCCCTTCTGCAACGCAGAGCTTCACAAGCTCATCAAATGCGGTTCTGGTGGTCGTAACCACGGCGTTTGTTGCACGCGCCGCGGTGTTCCAGGTTTGTGCACGCCCCTGTGTTCCGGCATCATACCCAATACACCGTTGAGCGCCACGCTGAGCTGCGCGACGTTTATCGGCAACGTCGTTCAATGTTTCGAAGAAGGTAACGTAACATTCACATCGTTTCGTATAATATACGCATATAATATAATATAGGTTATACATTACCAAGTTTAGAAATATTACGCGCTTAATATAACAACTAGGTTAAAATTTGCCAGGAAAAAACGTGTCGACGTCGTACCGCGGTTGAAAGTTTAATCTTAACTTTTGCGATTGACGTTTTGTCCTTAAATCTTAAAATTTTACGTCCGGAAAAAATGAAACGAAAAATTTCAATATTTTTTTTTTATAAAAGTAGGTACCTATCCACGTATGTAATATTGTTAATTTTGTTATTATTTATATAATATAATGTCTCGCAAATTTTGTGACAAAAATTTGTCCCCGACGTCCGTTTTTTATAACGTAATAATAGTTTAAAAAAAAAATTCTAACTGTTTTCGTATTTTAATTCGACCTAGTCAACGCGTGAAATTTGATACATTTGCCAAATTTAAATACTTTCTAGTTGAAATTTAAACGAATATTATTTTCTAACTTCGTTAAATTTGACCGGCATTTTAATCTGAATGATGAACAACATCGTCGCGTTATGTATAAAACAATATAATACGTATAAAAGAATAATAAAAATAATTGCCATAGTTTATAACAATACACAATATTGTTTCAAGGACGTCGTAGAACGCGATTTTTGTTGAAAATTTTGTTTTGTATTTACGACACAGTATTTTGTTCCAAATAAAATGATCGTGTGAGATCGCCCACAAATTATAGATAATAAAATAATTATACGAATTTTACACGATTATATTATTAAAATATATTTTACGGAAAAATCATAAATTAAGATTTATTACGCGCATAACTTATTTAAATTTAAGGTCGTTAAAAAATAGTTTATTGTTTTGATTTCAGATATTATAATTTATGAAAAAAAAAAAAAAGAGTTTCTATAACGAATATACGATATATCTGAGTGTGTGTATTTTAATAAAACCTAATTAAGACAATATTGTTTTAAGTAATAATTTCTAATTAACGAAATCGTTTAATTGATGATATTATAGAACTCACGTTTATTTATTTAAGGATATTACAATGTAACAACATATATATATTATTATCATTGAAAAACACGAAAGGTCACGACGAATTCGAATAAAATATAATACGGTCAAAGAAATGTTTGAAATTAATTAATTATTGTATTTTACGATTTTGGGCACGGTCGATAAAGCGTTTAATTTTTATGGGAAATATAAAGAATGCCGTTAACACTATATGTAATAATTTATTATGTTTTCCATTTCGTTCCGCTAGATCCTTACGTAGGTATACGAAAAGTACAACTGCCCTATAGCTGTTTGTAATAAAATAAATATTTAAGAGTTCTCACAATATTTTCCGACGTTAAATTTCACAAAATATACTTGATATTAATTATTATTATTTTATTCTAAAATATCTAAACGCACGGTTATTAATATCAGATATACGAGAATTATAGGTATATAATATTACGTCATATATTTTTCCGAAAAATTTTTCGTATTACATAATAACGAACAAAAATATAACACAAACCTTGTAAATAAATTATTATTATTATTATTATTATTATTATTATTATTATTATTATTATTATTATTATGATTATGACTTATGAAAAAAGTACGTTATTATTTAATTTTAGATTAAATTATGCAGATAAATTCTAAATATTTTTTACTAATACATATACATATAATATAATTATCGTAAAAGTACAAACATGTTAATATTAATATTATTACTTTGATTAATCTGCAGTGTATTAATTAATTTTAACGTATATTACACAAAGTGCAGATATTGATTATATTATAATATTAATTGTTGGTTTTATTTCGTTTGTTTTAGTAACTAGTAAATTGTAATAAAAAATTAATTACTCAGTTCAATATAAATATTTACTCGTTCGATAACTATGCCCTAATATTCTTCCAAGGAATATTTATTTACTTTTGTGGTAACTGTATAATACTAGGTTTAATTTATTATTTTTCATTATTATTATATACCTATACTGTTTTATGAAAATCTGATTTTACATAAACCAACGAAAAATGAATTTATTTTTTATAATATGTTTATTTGAACAATCCAATGATAATAATTAATATAAACTAATTAATTATAATACAAACGCGATAGATTATAATATATTCGCACAATGGTATTAATCAAATATAGCTCACCGTATTTTTAACAATATTCATATTTAAATATTATAATAACTGAATGAATTTCGGTTCATACACGCGCGTTATATTATATTATACGTGTACACAAGGACGTATCTAAATTTGATATTTGATTTCTTTTGAGGTTAGGATCTTATGAATTCCCCACAAATGATATGATTTTTAATACGTACCTACTTTTAATATTCGAGTTGTTAAATATAAAATGTATTTATATTATTAATTTTTGATGGAAAATATTTTAATATTGTTTCAAATGAGTATACACAGTGATAGTATTATACATTTTAATTAATATTTATATGCTAAAATTAGAAATCGAATTTAACGTAATATTATTAATTTATCGATTTCACTACCAAAATCCCATGAAAAATCTGAAACGTAAATATAAAATATGTATACGAGCCCAATCCACCTTGAACACAGGACACGCCTTAATAGTGATAATTATTTGCATTTATTTATTAATTATAATAAATAATGTAGGTATGAATATACATAATATTATAAATATATAGAACTTAAAAATTAAAACTGCGAAAACTTATTCATAGTGTTAACAAATTTTTTCGTAAACTCGACATTTTATAATTTTTATGTTTTAATGATATTATTAATTTTAATTTTATTATATAAGGATAGTTCTATATGATTATAAAAATAAAAAATATAACCATTTTTATCCATAGTTTTCGTTTCTTTTTGGTTATCAGTAATAAACTAATAACTATTAGGTATCATCTTATTGTAAATTAAACACTAAAAAAATAATTTCTATTAAACATGTGTTATTATAGTTTATTATTATTGGTTTAAAGGTATTTCGCATAATTGATAGAAAAATAATTTACCTTAATATACGAGTATAAACCTGAAAATTAAACAAAATGTTGATTTTCCTAACATTTAAGAACTTATTTTTATGGTGAATTTACTTTAGGACGTTAGGTTATTTTAGAAAATATATATTATATAATTAATTTTATGAATATATATTTCTACAAATATTTATTCCTTATGCCTTTCAAAGGTTTTCCTGAAATAATATTTAAATTACAAAAGTTTATAGCCAGGGTGAAAATAAAGGGTATAAATAGGTAGGTAGGACATACGTTTTAATTTGTTCACGTCATAGGAAGTTAATATAACTGTTTTTAGTGTTTGTGTTAATAACATAAACATGTTAATAAAATAAACTTATTAAAGAAAAATGACTTAATATTTATTTAAAATGCATTGTAAGTACTTACAATATATTTTTAAGTTAATTTTACGATAAAATTAGAATACGAGTTTATTTTAAATTAAATATTGTTGTTGAAATCATAACTGTCCTCTCTTCTTTAAAATAAAAGAAAAGTTTATTATTGATATAATGATGGCTTTTAATCTGTCGAGAAATTAAAACATATTTTGTATTTCATCTGATTTAAAATTTAATAGCATTAGAAAAATATCAAATAAACAAATTTTGAGCGTTAAGTATTCAACTTATCTTTATCATCTTGTCATCTAATCAAATGGATAATTTCATTATTTTTCTTCTTTTGTAGATAATACCTACATCTTATTTATCTTGAACGGGTATTTTTACGGGGTTTTTTACGGTATACAGTTCGAATATTATTATATTAAATGATTTCAAGTTTTTTTATTTGTCTAAAAGTATCATCCATACAAATCCAACATATTATAATATTATATTATTATATACATTTCTTATAAAAATAACAAGTGCACGATAAACATATTTGTTTATACGGTTTTTTTTTTTTTTTTAATATACTATACTAGAATTAATTTGGGGTCCTAAGAGAATATAGTTAAATATTGAACTCACTATCTTATATTTAAATATTATATATTTATAACAAAACTGTAAATAAAGTTTATTGCTGTCATCGGTATATGTTGGATAGGCAAAATTTATTATCCGATCGTGCGCATTATATTACAAAATATGCATGTAGTGTTTGTGTTAAGAAGTTCTAAGACGTAACAATAATATTTAAGGATAGGTGAATGGTGTATTAAAGTTTTAATTGCATGCAAATTCGCCATTTTACACTCGTATAATATTATAATATAATATATATATATGATAGACACTAATATATTGCCCTTATTGTTTTATTTTTTTTTATTTTTTAGAATTGCGCATAACTATGCATAAATTATATTAAATTTCAATAGTTATATATATTACAATAGTTTAGTTTCACCTTCTGCTTCTGCATATAATTAAAAAACATATATGATTTACAAGATAATATTGAAAAAATAAAAAATAATTACCTATCGTAAATAGTATACTATTATTTTTACATTCATATATATTCATTGTCGTTAACAGGTAGCGATAAGTTACCGGGTCCTGTGGGCGACATGCGTGCAATCAAATTGACCAACAACAGTGTGTCATTGGTATGGAACCCTCCTAGTGATAATAGTAACGTTACCAGCTATGTGGTTCATTATGAGAAAGTCAATAATTACTCGATCCAAGAAAACGCCATACAATTGGATCAGGTATTGGATAATAAATTGAATAAATTATAATTGGTATAAAATATTTGACTATTACCATAATATAGTTATTTACTTTATCTATATTATTATGATTTTTATTTTTTAACTATTTTTTAATTATATAATCGTTTAAATTGTCTGTATTTGAAAGAAAAAAGTAAATCTTTACGTACTTATTAATATCCAAACTATAATATTTATGCATTTTTAAACATTGTACCGAACATATTATTATATTGAACTAATATAGTTTACGTTTAAATACATCAAGTTTACATAGAAAGAGTGTGGGCGTAAAGAAAAAATCCGTCGTATATTTTACACTATTATTTTGTCCTTTTATATAAAGAGTCTATAATTCAAATATGTTTAATAATTTTAAGTAATTTATCAATATTCGATATGTCTAAAATATATTAAAATTTCTACAAAATTAATTTTCTCTGTATGAAGTATGAAATATAGGTAATGAAAATCGTTATTTTAAAGGACGATAGGACCAAATGTTTGTGCCGAACAAAAAAAAAAAAAAAAAATGATAATGTGAATTATAAAAGTGAAATAGAACGTTATGATATTATATCCAATGATTTTTAAATTGACTAAAAATGTTTGTGCATCTAGCAAATTGAAGTGACCGAAAATAAAGTGCAATTGATGAAATTAGAAACTGGAAAACTCTACAAAATCTTTGTAGTGTCGAAAAATATCCATGGAACATCATTACCGTCATCTATACTTATGCTCAACATCACCGAAATTGGTAAATCGTTATAAAAAAAATTATTATTTTTATATGTAAAATTTGTATATTTGCTTAACTGGCCGATTCTGATTTAGATTTGGATAGTCGTGGTATCGTGGGCGTTACATCTCCACCACATTCGTTGTCCGTTTCTGATCACAGTGCCAACTACGTTACTATCACTTGGCAGCCACCTGAGTTTAGTCACGTGTCTGAAGAAATAACTTACAAGTAAGAATAATAATATTATATACCGTTAATATGATGATAACGGTGGTCATATGAGATGACAATGTTTAAAGTGTTTGAAAACGTGTCTTATTCAGTTTTAATTATAATATATCAATATTATAATTTACCTATTTTTTACCATTTATTTTTTTGATTAGTTACCTAGGTATAAAGTTTTATAGTAATTGGTAATTTGTATAAGGACTTTTCAAAAGCAATAAAACAACCCATATCCTTAGCGTCCATTGTTGTTATGTGGGAAAACTGGGCTTTAAGGACAGACAGAATTTCCCATCTGCGCTATATTTTATCAGGAAACAACCATTTTCGAATACCCTACTAAATTATCGTCTTACAAGATAACAGATAGGTAACCTAGATAACGCGTTTTTATGTAATTTTCAACTCGTAACCCTAATTTTCAACCTTAGTATAAAAATATAATTTAAAATATCTTTTCTTTTATAATCTGTTGAAAAAAACTTTCTTAAAAAAAAAAAAAAATAAATAAATAGGTAGAATATCGCAATAAGTTTTTTTTTATTATTATTTTTTAAAAATTTGTTGTTCTCTTCAAATTTAATATTAAAAATACAATAAAGATTCGTAGGAATTTTTTAAACGACGTAGTACATATTAATTAATATAAAATAAAATTCCATAATATTCTGGGTATAATAATAATAATTTATTTTTAAATTTTTATATAAGCAAATATACACGAAACATTTGATCGGTATACGTTTTATTTTTGAAAACTGTTTGTTATTCTAAGAAATTGATCTGATATGGACTTATGAACGTATTTAGGTTAAATTGGAAAACAGTAGCCGAAACATCATTTCATCAGGTGAACGTTTCTGTGCTCGCGTACACAATAAACAATCTATCACCCAACTCGCAGTACATCGTTTACATAGTGGCCATGTCGAAAAACGGTAAAAGCTTGCCGTCAGAAACACTGATTGCTTGGACTGACCCTGCATTCCCAGCATTCGTCGAGGTTCGTAGACGTTAAATTAATTTATTAAATTATGCTATGCACGATTTTTTTCTTTTATAAATCAAATATGAAAAATATACAAAATTGATTAAATATAGTTTAAAAATAATAATAATTTAATCGAGATTATAATAATAATTATTGTACGAGAGTTATAGCCATTTGTACATATATAACATTGGTTAGGGTATAACTCTTTATATTTTTTAAATGAAAATAATATGTTATACGAAAAACACATTTTTTTAACGGGTAATTATTGTTATTTTATCGACAATATTAATTCCTATCGCAATAAATCGCCATTTAAATGATATGACGATGAAAATAAATCACAAATCAACTTATTTTTTTTAAATTTATATACATACAATATATTGATATAATATGTCACTATTTTTTCTGATGACCAATTATTCGTTTATTTTATTTCATTTTTGTTTTTACATGTTATAATTTCAATTTTAACATATATATTATACATATTATTATTTACATATTTTATATTGGCTTTGTTTGCCACATCCTAAATCCGAATATAAATAAATTTTAAATTTTATTTCTCTATTACACACAAAAGACAAAACCCATATTATGAGAGAAAGAGAGAGAGAGAGAGAGAGAAAGTTACTCATAGTCAAATAAGAATATTTAAGTTATTCTTTTATGATTAAAAAAAAATTTAAATTACTTTTGTGTTGACTCGCTAAAATGTATTTCAAAAGATTAATTTTTAATTTCCATTATATGTCTTCACGTACGTAGTTAGGGATGTTTTTTCAAAAGTTTTTGCAATGTTTTATGTACCTATGGACCTCCGGTAATAAATAGTACCCTCAAAATATTTTAAAATGCCATAATTACTTGAAAAACAAATGGAAATTAAAAATTGAAATTTATCGTTTTTAAAAAGTCAAGCCTATATAATAAAACGTCCGTTTAAGATTATAAATTACGCGTAACCAAAATAAATTTAGTTTAAGTACTTACACCAAATGTATAAAAATGAATGAACCTTCCACGTGTTCACCCGGGCTTTCCCGCATGTATAATAACTTGTATAATTGTGATAAATTATAATTATTTAAATATTACTTTCCAACTAAAATCAGAATTGAGAAGTTTAAATTACTCTGTTTTGTTGTTTTCCTGAAAATAGCCTCCGACAGTTCGTCCGATAAACTTGGTAATGGAAGGTAGCAGTATGACGATATTATGCATTGCAATGGGCACTCCACCACCCACAGTATCGTTGTACATTTCTGGGAGATTAGTTAGACAAGAGACGTCCAGACACATGGCGACAGTTATCCATAACGTCACACGAGACATGGATGAAATCTCGTGTTACGCAGACAACGGATATGGCACGCCAATGCAGTCGTCGAGGAAAATCAGTATAAGTTGTGAGTTAGATAATTGTTTTATACCTACTAGGAATGGTGCTTTTAAAATAATTATTTATATGTTACAAAATAATAATAATAATACTAATAATATATTATTGAATAATTCGTAAATCAGTTATTTAATTGCATTCCTTTACCAATTAAAGCTCGATTAAATACTTCAGTAAATCTACACAATACGTTTTTTTCAATAAAATCTTTATTTAAAAATTTTGTTTATATATTTAATTAATATATTACAACTGTCATTGTTTTTTATTCATCGTCACAGTATAAGATTAGTATATTGTAAGTACAATATTGCTATTGAAATATTTTTTTTTTCTGTTTTCAGTCGAGAGCTCGAAAATAATAGATTAAATAATAATAACAATTTTAACTTGAAATATAAAATTTAATGTATGACGTTACCTACATAATGATAAAAATGAACTATAATTCTTGATAGATTACTTGCTTCTGTTATACTCGTATTATAATATAGGTATGAAATATGAAAATAATAAAACGTCGAACGATAATAATAATATAATATTAAAAAGTTGCCATTCGCAGATATTATTTATAATAATTCTTTGTAATAAATAATAGATTGTCAAGTTTACGATTTTAATACCAATAAATTTCGTATTGACTTTTGAAAATTATAGAATCCGTCATATTGTAGTTTTCGTACGAACTTTAAATTTTACTGTATACCTTAGTCTTGGCCTTGGGAATTCTGTGTTGTATCTTACACAAATACTAATTTACTATAAACATTATATAACAAACTATATATTTATGTTAACCCAAGATCGTATCGTTTTTAATGTTCTGGCACTTTACTCGTGTTATTATCTACTGAATACATTTGTATAATTTGTTTCGTGTTCCTATTTTAAACACTGAACCTGATCCGTTTTGATACATAAAATCCTCACGCCAAATGTTAATTAAAGTATTTTATATTTAATAATCATTAATCGTATTGTTTGTTTTTAGTAATTATAATTTAATTGGCATTTCTTTAAAATAATTATTCATAAATAAATGTTTTTTTTTTTTTTTTAAAAAAAAAAAGAATACTTTAAAACGTATTGTACAAGTTTTAGTAATAATTATATTAATATATACTATCGTAATTCGTAATATACGTATTTTGTATATATTTTTTCAAATCAATATTTATCATTATTTCAAGTAATATAAAAATGACGGAAATCGGCTTATAACAACGGTAGCGAATCTGAATCTCGTATATTCTTGGTTTCCTTGATGCTATATGTGTTTATTACAAAATAAAAATTCGTGTAGGTAGTGTAATTTTTAACTTTACAGTCGTTTGATTTATTTGAAAATGTAAATACTAAAAAAGAGTAACTTGCATCTCGTTTTACACTCAAAATAATTCAAATAACTTATGAGTTTATATATTCTCTTATTACGCGTTGACAGTTCAGCAAAGAAAGCTTTAAAAATCAACTTAATAATGCAATTTGTACGAGACGAATTTTTAAGGAGAATTCTTTGAAGTTTTACGGAACGTGCAGTTTTACGTATTTTTATTAATTTTACCATTATGTACATTAAAAGACGCGTAATACTTCAAAAGTCATATTTTATAAATATATATATTTTTTTTTAAAGAAAAACTTTTATTTAGGCATGTCTTACTTTGATTTATGATTAATTTGATATAGTTTTCGATCGGTATAGTGGATAAATAAACTATGTTCATTATCTATGTTGTTTGTGCGCGCTTACACGTGTACGAAATAATATCGGAATAATGAATTAAAAATGTAAAGTTTTATACACTATTTTTCTTGTATTCACAACAATCAAAGTTTTTACTTTTCAAGAACGAGGAAAAAAAATCGTAATATTTCAACTAAATCTACTACCCAGGATAAGGTTAACTCTGTTAAAATGACACACTATAAACTATATCAAGCGATTTAATTACAAGTCTCGAGCACTATTTTATAATGACAAAACACGTTTACGAACTGCAGTTAAATTACTTAAGAAGTTGTTGAAAGTTTCATTATTCTCTCCATATTTCAGATTTATTACGGTTTCGCTATTTACCCCGAATGTTATGAACACGCTGTATACCTAACATAACTACGGATTACGGTTTTTGTTTTTTCAAACCGAGAAAATAATGTACTTTATTACTTTTTATATTATTATATGGTATTTTCGTGTCGTTTTTTTTTTTTCATTCGTCCGTGTATGTAGGAATGCCATCGCGTCTGAAAGACGGATGATCTATCAACGATGTGTTTTGAAATTAGAGAAGACTAAAATAGATTGAAACTTAAAGTTAACTCGAACTAGCGTGTTAATAAATCTTTTTTATATACACCTAATAAATAATATTATCCTACGTTACATAATACGTATACAATAATAATGAGCATTAAAATCGGATAAACGTATAATAGTTTCTAATTTTCTATAATGGTTATAACGTGTAAGTTACGCCGATCAACGTGAATCTTGCAATTTCAAATAAAAAATTCAATACATAAACTGGCAATTTTTGAATTATTATTTCTCTTAAAGCATGCTCTTATTTATTATTATTTATTTATTTTTTTTTTTTTTTTTACGAATAAATAATAATAAATACAAGTACCAAACCTAATATTGAATAAAAATTAATATAAATACATACCTAACATTATAAAGATATGTCCGTTAAATCGTGTATTTCTTTATACTTTATACTTAGTCCGTTCGAACGAAGAACACGTTATTATTGTGATATCAACATTTTATATTTACGTCGGTTTAGCCATCCCTTAAATGTATAAATTACTATTTTCTCATCGCTCTGGCCCGAAGCTCGGGAATAAGTGTAATAATATTATAATATTATGTTATTGCCGTGCCGCGACGGCCATTATCACAGTGGTCTGTCGAAGTGTGAAAATTGATAAATGTTCCGGGCCCGTAATTTTTATTTTCACGGAAACGGATGATCGCGCGTTACGGGGATATAACGCGCGGTTACACCCGCGCGCATATTATACCCAGGTTTAACGTGTCATTTTAACAGCGTCGAAAGCGCGGTTAAAACCACGTATACCATACCGCTGTCCCGTGAAACCGCGTTATTATTATGATACGAGCACACGATAATATTATACTCGGCTTAACGCGCGCGTTTCAACGGTCCGCGGCGCCGCCGGACGTCCACCGTTCGTAATAATAATATTTTAATAATGAAAAATTCAACGTCGTGTCACGTGTAAATTATATTACACGATGAGCGCGTGTTCCGTAATCGAGTGTATTAAAAATATTAAGCGAGAAGTCTCTCCCTCGCCGGTTTTGTCGTCGGGTCGAGTTTTACACTGATATTAATATAATTTATACGATCAAGAAAAATGTAATTTTTGTAATTCTTTTTTTTCCGTTCCATTCGATCTGTGGATCGCTCCTCGCTGCAGTTCAGTAATAATAAAATACGGGCTTATTATTATTATTATTATTATTACTATTATATTTCATAATATAGTCGTCCGTTTACGAATATATCGTATATTATATTAGGTATATATATTATACAGTTTCGTGGCAGTCTATCGGCGAATTACAAATATGTTCCGCAGAAAGATCCTTTAAGCTGAAATAGGTCGGCTGTATGCCCACGTATATATAATAATAATAATAATAATAATAATAATAATAATAATAATAATAATATGATAGTTTGGGTCGTCGTCTGAAGCCGGTCGCGATATTCTCCGTACGGTATATATTACGTGTTATTATTATTATTATTATTGTGTAACCCGGTGGTCGTTTATCCCAAACGATATATCATTTAAAACGGCATTTCCTCTCATCCCCCAGGTTCCAGGTGGTTTTTCATTCGGTTTACCGGCAAATCGCCGCCTTCTCACCCTCCGCGACCGCCGCCGCCGGTGTTGTGGTGACTCGTTATTGTCATTGTTTTATATCCGCAAATGCACGCCGCCCCGCACACGGTCCGCAGGAGACGCGATTTAAGTATATAATATAAGCTCTAAAACGGTGACGTGAAATCGATAACATTGCGTTCTTCCCGCACCGTCGTCGTCGTGGCGTTTCCGTCGGTTTTGACAGAAAACGCATCAAAATTCGCGAGAAACTGGGGGAGAAAAAATAAACTACCAAACGGGTACCGCCGGTATAAATAACTCGCGGCGCGACTAGTGTATCCGGCGACCGAAACGAAGAGACGCACGTATGGTTAGTTGGAATTTTTCGCCCCGTCCTTATAATAACAAATATAATACCTATATCGAATCGCGTGATATATATAGGAAGGCGCCCTTCACGGCTTGTCGTAAAACGTGATTTCCGAAAAAAGAAAAAATTCGAGAGCCGTGTCATTGGTACCTTATACAATATTGTAGTTAGTCACGGGATAACCGCAATTTATCTTACCTATACAATATACATACGCCGCTTGTGCCGTATAGTTGATCTCAATCCTACTATATATAGAACCGTGAGTATGTTCACGTATCACGGTGATGAGGTAACTGGTAACATAAAAGTACAAATTTCATAACGTGAAAAGTTCACCGATTCGCGATACCGCAACCGTGGTAAACTCGTAAAAACCGTACCCAATATAACGCGACAACTGAAAATTAAAACGCGAAAAAAAACCGCGTGAAATACATTTTTTTTCGCGACTAATTTTTTACAATAATGTTTCGGTAAAGTTACAAACCCATAAAATATTATGTTTTATGTATAATTTGCAGATAGATATAATATTGTATACGTTATATATATATATATATATATATATCGTAATTATGTCATTTGGGATTAAACTACGTCGCATATTATGTATGATATTCGTAATAATAATAATTATATAATTATTATAACTTTGGCTTTGTAACCGGGTTTTAGACGCATCCATTCAATTACACACGTTTCACATATTACATTGTGTACGCGTACATCGTAATACCGGCAAGTCGTTGCAGACGTGACTGATTCGATTAGCGTACACATACGTGTATTAAAATTAAAATACCTACGTTGGAAGCGATTGTCGGACGAATATTATATAATAATACGTTCTATAAATGAATTTAACTCGTATTTAATTAAATTCTCGATTCGTATATAATATGGGTACACTATGATAATATGATAACGCTATATATTTTACAATTGTATATATTATTATTATTATTATTATTATTATTATTATTATTATTATTATTA
>JAIUCT010000022.1:3500680-3582358 GCA_021307375.1 Tetraneura akinire | reverse complement strand
ATTATTATTATTATTATTATTATTATTATTATTATTATTATTATTATACACAATACACCTACACGTTTCAGTCTTACAGTATAAAAAGACGTTATGTTATTTTATGTGCCGTTTTCAGACGTACCCAGACTGGTGGCGTCTAAAATCACCATTGCCAACTTGGGCGACACCGTGACGCTGGAGTGCATGGTGGACGCGCACCCCGAACCGAAAATGATGTTCTGGCGGGACGCGCTGGGTAGGACTCCGGTGATCCAGAGCGGCAAACACGACGTGAACGTGATCCGGTCCAAGGAAGACTACACTAAGTACGTGATGGAGCTGACCATCAGCAAACTGATGGAAACGGATGACGGCGATTATTATTGTCACGCCGAGAACTCGTTCGGCAGCTCCACCAAGCCCGTGTCCGTGCGCATCAGAAACTCGGCAAGTTATAATATATACTATCTATTTGTCTATCTATCTATGACGTTTTACAAGCCATTTAGGCTCATTGCCGCAATAACCACTTGTCTCCACTAATCTCTTTCCTTGGCCAGTTCAACTACGTTCTCAATTCCGAACTCTTCTAAGTTCTTGTCCACTCTATCCTTCCATCTTTGCCTGGGACGTTCTCTTGGTCTTTTTGTGTTTGGTTTCCGTTCTGTAACTTGTCTAATTATTTTCTCTGATCTCCAAACTTGTCCAGCCCGTCTCAATAGTACAATAATCCAAAATATCATCTGTTTGCTGCTGATAATACACTATATGCTATATATATATATATACTATAACTCTATAACTATATTAATATATTATTAGCGGTGATAATTTTACGGTTATATATTTATACATAATATACAAAATACGTATACCAAATCCCCGTTCGTACAATGAATAATTCGTTATTTGCGATCGTGTATATATTATACAAACGCGTGTGTATATAGTGTACAATAATATGAATTGACGAGTTTTCGCGGTTTAAAAATGCGCGTGCAAATGATAGTATACGGCAACAGCTTAGGGATCAGTGAGCTCGCGGGCTTAGGGCTCCCTCCCGCCGCCACGCCGCTGCCGATCTGAACGGGCGATGAAGTCGGGCAAAACGGGATAAATTATTATACGACGGGCCCGCGACAAACCAACGTATTGTATGGGTACCGCCGTGACGGCAACGGAGTCGGCGGCGGGGGAGTACGAGTCACGTTACGGAGCATTTGTCACGGCAGGATCAAAGGCCGCTGGGGGATTAAACGCCACGGGACCCAGGGACGATGGAATCACTCGGTATAACGAGACCGGGTATATATAAAACAAGATGCGGTTCGGGGAATCTGCACTGCTTTGGGCCGCTAAAACGGAATTATAACGTACGGGTATAGTATATAAAATAAAAAAAAAAATAAAAATAGAAAAAAAGATAATAAATATATTTAAAAAACTGAAAATATATAATGGCGACGGACATAGAGCGAAGGTCTCTACGCGAATACATCAAATATTTAAGTTTGTAATGTACCAAAAATTCCGTTAGCGGTTTTTTCCTCTGCGGATGTAAAATAAGAATAACATTATATAAAGAATATGGTTCAAAATATGATTAAAACGATTTGCGGACTGAAATGATATTATTATTTTGCTATTTACCCTCGTATAAATTGTTTTTATAAATAATAAATATTTATTTATTTATTTATTATAGATTCAATAAGCAAATTAGCAAAGTATATAACGAATGAATTTAAATTTTACTTTTGGTTATTTTCATGGATAAGAATTCAGATGACGGGAGGAAAGAATTCAAACAGTTCTTTATATATACGCCCAATAATGATAATCGTATGTGTTTTCATAACGTCCCGCAGAATCCGAAGAAGAATAAACTCGTACAAAATATGTTCCTCGGATATACGTTTTCGCGTTAATGATTTTAATAATAATATCGATAAGCTGATAATAATTTCACATAATATAGGATTTATATGCGTATAGTTATATATAAGAAAACGGAGAGTGGGGTGGGAAAAAAAGTATTCGCCATATTTTAAAACGTCGTCGTCCTCGTTCAGAAACCGTAAAAAAATAATTTAACGATTCGTTTTGTAGCATTTTTTTTTTTTTCTTTTTTTTTTTTTTGTTCGCTCTGTATATACCACAATATATTATATTATTATACAATACAATCACGGGAAGGCGGCGCCGTCTATTCGCTTAGACGACATTTGCATATTGTACTCCGTCGATATCCTCTCGATTTTACCTTTGATTTAACCCATCATCATAAGTCCGTCAAAAACACTTTTCCTCGGCTGTATTGAATCTCTAAAGTGTATTATTATGTCTATATACCTACCCGCGAGAATTCCAGAACGGCTCTATCCCCGAATATTATAACCTTTCATCGCTCGTGACAACGACAATATATCAACAATGATGCAACACGTTTATAATACATTATTTTCCGTATCCATTAACTGCAATGCGGTCGATATTTCGAATACCGCGCCATGTCTCATACTATAATATTATATTAGGTAGGTATACGATATATTATTTCGATATTTCGTTATAATGTTATAATGTAGCATAAAATAATATACGAGCGAAAGAAATCAAATATAAATCTTATCGCAAATCTATTTTATTATTTTTTTTATTTTTTTTTTACTGATATAAATTTAATAATCCACAATCAGAGATGTGTTTTTTCTTCTTCTTCTTTTTTTGACTTTAACCGGTCGAAGGGTACTGGACTCCCCTCTCCCAGAACCACTGTAGTGATCCTTATTTTTTATATTAATTTTGTTAGTTTTATTTAGCAAATTTATAATTTATTGATTAATATATAGGGGGAAAATTTTGGGCCCCCTCCCGGAATTTTGTTAAAAATACGCCACTGGACAATACGTCAACCATATCACATACGTTACGATTCCAATGAGTACATTGCCGTTTTGTAATTTTAAAATATTGTCATTGCGTTTTGTCGACAAAATTTTATATATAATATAAACAAGTCCGTTTGGAATTTTGGACCGATCGATAATAAATTTATTTTTATACATATAAACTAACAAAAAAGGTATTATCGATAATATTATAATTTAACGTTGTATAGGTGACTGTCAACAACGTGACTCAATGTTGCGTTCAACAAAACGTAACGGCCGGTTGCTTGGACGCGTGTTCTTCTTCGTATTTGGACATCAACGTGGCCATCGCTCGGACCGATTGTTTCAACGACTTCGACAAACTAATGAAATGTGCATCAGGTATAATTATATCATTATTACAAATTATATTAAAATTTAAAATGCAACGTTATTAATCGAATTCTTCCAATAGTACAGCTGACAGCAGATTTTACTTGACTTTTTACAGTTAATTCCCAGAATTATATATTTAAAAATTCCCGTTTAAATAATATAAGTTATTTATTTAATTGATAATGTTCAATAAATAAGTTTAAGATTAATTCAGATATTTCAAAAGTTTCGTAGGAAAATTAAATAAAAAAAAAAAGTTTTCCAACGCTAAGTGAATAATCTTCTACGACTTAAAACTTGATGTAATATTATTTGTTTTCATACCAGATTTTTGTAATAATAACCTGAACAAAGAATTTTAAATAATTGAATCAATTTTTATTTATTTATTTTGTTTATTTAAATATATTCCAAATAATGATTTTTAAATAACTTGTTTTGAAAGTATTTAATATTATGTTTCGAATACTTATGAAAAGTAATTTATTCCTGATGGAAAACATTTTTTTATATATATATATATATATTTATATAAAAAAATGACGTATAATTTATAATTTAGAACAACTGATTTATATTATATTTAAAATAACATTATGAGCATATTATTAGCGAAATAGTCGTATAATATAAAATGATACTAAATATTTAATAATGAATAATAATTAAATTCTAAATAAAAAAATAATTTTTAATTATTGGCAATAATGGAAATAAAAATTATTCCGTGTAAGTAAACCGAAAATTAAAAAAAAAAAAAAAATTATAATTTGTTTTGTTTTTCTTAAAATCGATATTCTCGACTTTTCTTAAATTTGCCAACTAACAATAAGGATGATTTTCTTTTTATTATTAACATAATCCATTTTTCGAATTTAAATTATCAAGACCACTGTGATTTTATTAATTTATTATTGTCTTTCTTCCTGTTTCAGATGGTTCCGATCACAGATCTTGTTGTTCAGACCGCGGAGTACCCAGACGCTGTTTAGAATGGTGTCGTGGTGAACCCGTCAACAATAATAAGATGTGTGTAATTTCGTATTCTAAATCCATATTGGCTTGCTTCCACGAGCTTAAGGGTAAGTAATAAGTAAATATATTAAATTATTGTTATAAAAATAATTTATTTACGGTTGTAGGATTTAAAATATATTTCTATCAATATTGTCACACAGAGTTTTTAATTTAAAACATAACCACAAAATTATTATTATTAAATTTTAAGTTAAAATATTTAACGTGTCTAATGTCATAATCAACATGAAATTTTATTACTATAAAACTATTAATATTATAAACAGTGGCATTATAATAATCGTCTAACCATAGACCTTATACTAGTAAAAAGTCTATGCGTCTAACGCTAAAATTCGAGTAAATCAACAGCGTTTTAAATTTTTAATATAGCCAGAAATCCAGAACAATATTACAAATTAAAATGAACTATTTAATGAAATTTTATTTAACTATGATAGAAATAAATGGATACTATTTTTTTAATTAATTTTACCTAACCTCGTACACATTTATTGTATACTAAAAATATAATATTATTATCATTTTATTTTTACTAAATTTCATATTTTTAATTAGGTATTATATTTACAATCATTTGTACGTTGGATTTAATTATTGCAGAGTTTTGATTCAAAATACAGTCCAAAATATAATATATTAATTATTTATAATAAATACTACTTTTATTAGCACCGCGTGTAACTTGATTGTCCGTTTCAATAACTTAATGCATTAAATTTAAATTTAAAATATTAAAATAATTATTTTATTTTATTTTTCTAAAAATATTATATTATATTAGTCATAATAAATACGATTTTTTCGACATTTTTAAAATGTACAGTCATAAATTTTATAACAATTTAGGCAAGTGGACAGTAATTAAAAATACGTTTCGCTAAACCTTTTTTGATGACACTTTTAAAATTGAAAAAAAAAAACAATAAACTTATAAAATAGTTAGCTCGGATTCTTATCTCGTACGATTTTACAATCCAGCACCATATTCTCTCGATCAACTCGTAACGTTATTGCATTACATATTTTTACTTTGCAGACAAATTACCTGGACCGCCTACCAATGTGCGTGTGGAAACTATAGATTCTCACACGGTTACAGTGAAATGGGATCCGCCGGTCAAAAATCCGCAAACAGTTGAAGTGTACAGGTGCGAAATTTATCCGATACGATTATAAGGCGCTATTATACGCGACTAAATATAATAATATCGTCGTAGTTTTCGGCGATTCGATTTTTTTATTTCTACCTGGTCGTTAACCGATTCGATTTTGCGCTTTCAGGGTATCTTGGAAACGTATTGGCAACAAATATTATCCAGAAAAGAACGATACCAAAGAAACGTCCATTCAAATTAACGGTCTGAAAGACGATTTGACTTACGAATTGGTGCTCAAAGCCGGTAACTCTAAGGGCATGAGCACGGTGACTGAACCCATTAAATTTACTACATCCGAAAAAGACGTTACATCGGCCGCTAGCTTGGGTAAGTAATTCACAAGTTTAAAATTCGTAAAAAATAGTTTTAAAAAATTATCGTATTTTATTTTTCTAAACGTCTATTTCGTGTACTGTTGTAATATGATGAGACGCATAAAGATAAAAAAGTTTTTATCTGGAATTCTGAGGACATAAGTTCTTCAATTTTTGTTTTTATTTTACCGCGAGTGAGCGTCTTTACAAATAATAAACTTTTCAATAAATCCTTATTTTATTACCTATTTTTTGTTATTATTTAAAAGTTATTTATTCATGTTTTAAAAGCGCATACGCAAATAAAATAAAAAAAAAATACTTATGTTATAATAAACATGAACAAAGTAAAAATATGAAAATACCTACTCTTCTAGCTCATCGCTTCATTTGTTTTAGGAGAAAGAATTCATTAGTAACAAACCATGATGGTAGTCCAAAAATGCGAATAAATATTTTTTTAATTATAATTATTTATTTTATACATATATAATAAAAATATGTATGTCCTTTATTACCTGGTATTAATTATACTCATTTATATAATATATTAGGTATGCCGTGTATGCGTACGCATGTCATTGGTAGAAAATATAATATTATATTATAAAATACTACATTTTATACATAACTATTACAAATTTACAACAATATATGTATGAACATAATATAATGTAGTTATAAAAGTTAAAATATGTAATATTATTTTCACACTTGTATTAAATTTCCAAATTTGTTCGTCAACCAAAAACAATACCTACATACTTTCAAAATTCCAAACTTCTATAAATTAGTATCATAAAATAATAATAATTATTCTGTTATTATTATTATTATTACAATCAATTTTAAAATCGATGACATATCTTTATATTTATGCGATTCCTGATTATTTCTGCAATTTTAAACTACATAATGTAACAATCAAAATATTATATTTTTGGACAAAAATGTAATATATTTTCCTCTTATCGTTATTTCGTCTTGAATTTGATTTCACATGATTTACATATTTTATAAAATATTTAATAACACAATACATGTAATGTATACAAAATATAATAATATGTAATAATTTTATAAAAGTTTCAGACCGATAAAACTGCAAAATATGCCATAATATCGAGTAAAAAAAAAAAAATAATAATAATAATATAAAACATGAATATTACTGAAAATTAATAAATATTTTTGGGTTCACTGTGGTAGTATAATATTATACGGAAAAATGAAAAATTCAATATACCATCATCGATTTAATATTATGCGTAAAGTTTAAATAACAGCTAATGGTATGTTTTATTTTGTTATTTTATTAGGAGAGAACCGTGGCGATATTGGAACGCTTTTCGGCGTGTTTGTGGCCATTTTAATAGTCGGCGGCATAGGAGCTGGTGTGGTTTATTACATGCACAGTCGAGGAAATCTATTGAACAAATCATCCAGTGGCGTGTCATTTGAAAATCCAAGTTATTTAAGAGAAGTGAACATGGAAAACATGGTGATTATAACATAATAATATATTGTTGTTTCACATTATAGACGTTAGAATATACGTAATATTATAGAAACGTAAGATTTAATATCGCATTAATTTAACGTATAGGTCGAACTAAAACTATATGGGCGTTTATTAAACGATTGTGTGTTTTTAATGGCATATATATATATAATAATTTCGTTATTAAAGCTGTATATAATGTGCCATACAAGACTCACTACATCATATTTTCCTTAGAAGTTCATTCCGACAAATGATCAAAAGTAAACAAACATTAATTCATTAAACCGATATATACAATATATAAACGAACCCCCCTCACGTTAATATAAATTAAATATTTGATATTATACATAATATATAGTCACTATAATATGTGTAGTGTGGTTGATTTTTGTATTTTAATTAATTCCGTTTAAACTGAGTCTATGGTACCGTTAAATTAAATTACGTTTACACGGCGTATATTATGTATATTATTATACATACGTCAATCTAAAATTCCTAGTTGACTATACACGAAATTTGAAAATTGATATAACTTACGACGTAATAATTAATAAATTAAACTACGGTAAAAAACAATAAATTGTTACATATTATACGGTATATAACGTGATATAGTCTTTGGTGATACCAGGTTGATACCATCGATTTAAAATATAAAATGTAATATTATTTGTTTAAGATGACTCTTCAATCGTATTTAAGTCGATTATTAAATTTATTGCTAAAACAGAGGAGAAAATATTATAATAGGTACTCCAAACAATAATCGAAATTATATTTTTCATATAGAAGATTAAAATAAAAGTATATACCTATTTTTTATTACCTTATTATATTATTTATTAAAAAATGTCTATATTAAAACGATTAAATTTATCGATATATCTTTTTTTTTTTTTATCGTGCAAATTGAATTTATTCGTTCTCTAGACAGAAATCATTAATTTTCAACACGAGAAATTAAAGGAAATTCATTTTCAAAATTAATTAATAATTTTAATTATTTTTAAAAATATTATCATTTCTCCAATTTAAATAATATAATAATATTATTATTATTATACCGTTTAATATTTCTTATTAAACGAACAAAATTAATTATACTTTGTTTTAAACTCTAATATACCGCGGAGAGTCGATACTCAGCATAGCGGAACAATATAATATTCGTTTTATTTAAATTGAAAAAAAAAAATTCCGCACAAGGATAAAAATAAAATCTATTAATTGAATATTATATTTTTATATTATTATTTTATAATATCATTTATTATTATTATTATTATTATTATTATATCGATACAGAATCAAACCGATTTACCTTATGCGTCTTCTGCCAACGGTGTCGGAACCGCGGAATGGAAACAAGACCCGTCGCACACATCAACCGAAGTTGCTCCCACGATGCGCGAACAACTTAAACTTGGATCGGACGGAGTTGGATTTAAGAGATTAAAGCCATAGAGCCTGCAGCCTCTCGGGTAAACCGTAACCCCAATTTGGTCCATTATAGAAATAAATAAATAAATACATATTTATATATTATAAATATCGATGAAACCGTATTGATATACTACTACTACTACGTACTAATATAATATAATATACCTTATACGATGTAATATATAAATGGCATTTTATAATAAACACTATAATATTATATTGTATGTACGTGAAAATTGTATTTTTTCAAGACGCGCACAAATAATAATATCAGCACCATAATAATATGTTAAAATGAAAATGGTATTCGTACTTCACATAGTTTTAGATAGGAAAAGAGAAAACGGTGATTAGGGAGGGACCTATCTGTCATTGGGGATAATAATTATTCGTATGTCTCTGATAATATTTATGTAGCGTCTTTGTAATATTTGTCGTGTGTGTTTTCAACGCGCGTTGTTTATTATATTCTATAATATAGTAATCGTTACAAATAATAAATAACAAATACCATTTTTTTTTTTTTTTAATATAATAATACATAACCGTGGTATATATCATACCAATCAATCTATAACCTCTTATTGCGTCGCGTATACTTTTTTAAGACGCCACGGCGGTTAGTATAAAAATATAACCGCGTATATGTTATTATATTATTGATTAAAAATGGTCGTTATAGTCGTGTATTTCCTTAGGGTATGTTAAAACAGTATTTTATACTATATACGAGTACACGCGTAATATAATTATTAAATATTTTCGCGTTTTATATTATTATAATATATATTGTTATTATTATACGCGTGTGAAAACGTCTTTTATTGTTAATAATAATAATAATAATAATAATAATAATTATAATTATTATTATTATTATATTGATAACGATTGTACCATATAATATTATTATAGTGAAATAATGTGAATACCTATAAAACACCGCTAATACTATGTATAGTTATAATTGTTATAGGTACGTATTATATTATTATTATTATTATTATTATTATTATTATTAAATAATTTAAGATTTTTTTTTTTTTATAAATATATAATACACACACACACACATTTATAATATATAATTTTTTTTTTTTATATATATATAAACTAAGAAAATAAATTTATCTATAAATTTAAGACGTGTATTCGACGTTTGTAACCACTGTGATCTCTAAATATATATAATATAATATCCGTATATTATTAAATTATTATATACGGATAAAAAAAAGAAAAAAAGAACAACTTGCACCCGTCGTTTTAATATAATATCGAATATATTTATATAGAATTAACAAATATTATCGAAATTATGATTTTATTTTATTTTTTTGTACAGCGTATACATTATATATTATATATTATGAATAATATGAATAGGATTAAAATATATGTGTATAAGAGTGTTTTGTTTATTTTTTATATAGTGTTGTATGTCTGCGTGTTACCTAGAAATGTGTTTTTCCTATACAACCTTAACGACAAACGTCGATTTTTATTTAAAAAAAAATACGATTTTATATAAATACGATTTTTATTATAAAAACCACGCGATTCGCCGAAAAGAATAAAGTCGAAAAAATAACGTTTCCACGTAAAGGTATATACGTTTACGATGTGTAATTTTAAATTTTTTTCAAAAATTCGTTTCGAAATTTCGTATTATACTTATACATAATACTGTGTTATATGAACGAAGCCAATAATGCATTTAAACGTATATATACAATATAATACTTAGTACTATGATACAAAATAGTACGAAAAATAATCAAGTTAAACGATTTTAATCGTGGTTTAGAATTTTATCGGCGAATATGGAATTACGCGAGTTTATAATAATATTATACGTATATACGATAGCGTGGCATTAAATTGAACGTCGTGTTATGAAATTTTCAAACGGAGTATATAATATTATATTTTGGGTATGGTAATGGCGGTATGTGGTAACAACGATAATTCTATCGAATATATTATTATTATTATTATTATTTACAGCGAATCGTACCCGTTGCGGTCGCGTGGAAAACACTCCGAGAGGAAATATTTCTGAAAGGGTTCTTCGGATAAACTATTCTATAATAATAATATACGTTTATATACGTATATTGCCTCGACAATTATATTTTTCTACGAGTTATACGCAATAAACGTCCGTGAATGACGGGTAATTTTTTTTTTTCTTCGGTATTCTGTAGAAACGATTATAATATGATCCACACATATATTATTATATATTCGTGCGATAATATCTCAAATCGAATATACTTTAGGAATGTGCCATATATATATTATTATATATATACATAAAATTAATATAATATGTCCCCGAGTCGCTTCCCAAAATTTTCGGTTACCGAATACGTGCTTTGCGAAGACCATAAATCCTAAGTACGCACTGCGTGAAACGTTTATAATATAAAAGGTGTATAACGATATGGATAAAATAATGATCGGAATCCGATTATTTGTACGTACAGTACCTCGTCCATATAACGTTATTTTATATTATTAATTACGAACATTTTAATGGTATTGATATCATTACGAATAACACATTTCATAAACAATAATAATAATAATATCGTTATTAAATAAATTGCAATTTGCAATTATTTAAAACCGTGGTAAGTATGCGTCGTACGCATGACGCGTGGGTCGCGCGCTGATATTGAATTATTATGAAAGAAATAAGAAATTGGAGATAGAATTTTATCGCATACGAGTATATTATTATCTAAGGGCGTTGGATACCATCATCGGACAAAATTAAAGATACTTATGATAATCCAGTTACGGTTCTGTCAAAAAAATAGAAAAGAAATTGAAAATCTTCTACGAGTTCCAAGAAGAATAAATTAAATATTTTTATTAAAAATGATTTAAAAATATACTTTATATTATTATAATTATATTACTAAAATATAATTTCCAATTTTCGGTCGTAATAATAATGTTTATATGGAAAATTAAAAAAAAAAATCTACCTCCTAGAATACACGGCAAACAAAAATAATTAAATTTATTTTACTTTTTACGGATTAAAAAACTATTTGTTCTTTTTTTATACGCGAAATTTTTTCTAGCTTTTTGGTATTCAAGGTTACAAAATAAATGGTTTAGTTCGGAATAATAAATATTATAATATGCTTGTGCATGCGGGGGCGAGAAAACGAATAATATAAGTTTGTATGAAAACGTTTTCACACCAATATTGTAATCATTTACCATACGTAATACAAAGCGCATTAAAACTAAGGTTATAACCAAATATTACCTAAATAATACTTTTTATTGTGTGTTATCAACGGTCTTAAATTATGTTTTTACTTTTTTATATAATACTAATACCTTTCAAATGATTCAGGTATAAATTATTTCTGCGGTTGAAGACACGTTGAACCATACGAATTTTGATTAATATGATGTACACAAATATTGGAATTATCAAATAGAAATAAATATTTTTTTTTGTAAATCTTATTCGTTATTTAATATAATATTATACGTACGCATAGGATAATTTAATATTTTCGCATTTACGTTTGTTCTCGGTGTACTCGTGTTTGAATAAATAGTCGTAGGGTATAACTAAAATATTTTAAAAGCGCAGATAAGTACCTACCAATTTAGAGTGGCGTAGCTAGATGGGAAGGTCCCCGGGGAAGTATTCAATCTACGCCCTATAATCAATATCATTCTAATCAAAATTTAAATTAAAATACGTATTGCAATGAGTAGTATTGCTTTTAGATTCTGAGTATAGCGAAAAATGTATTGATTTCCATGTTTTATAATGTGTTTTCTTTTTTAGGTGTGTCTAAACACTTTTTCTACCACGAATAATGTTCTGATTTTCATGAATAAAGTATGTTTCCGTTTGAAAAGTAGACGTAGTTGATACTTTATTTAGATCATTTTTCGAATTTCTCAAAATTGAGCCTGTGTGATAGAAAAACCTATCAAAAAACAACAATAATACGGAATTTTTTACGAAACTAAAATTCTGACGGAATCATTTTCAATATCTTAGATAACTCGTGTAATATTGAACTTAGAGACTTTAAAATTTTATAGGATATTTATATAAGTATACTATATGTATAATGTATATACGTGATAAAATTTCGGAACAGTTACGTTGATTTATTGAGAAAATATAAAACTTTGAATATTTTCTAAAATTCGAATTTATATCTACATAATGTTTGATAAAATTAGTAATTTTGAGTTTTAAAGTCTGAAAATTTTATTGGAGCTATAATAGATACTATACATATTTTGCTCGTACTACCAATATATTAGAAAAATCCCGAGTTTCAATTTTTTCTTGTAGGTGTTTAGTTGAAATTTTAGTAAAATAAATATTTGTAGTATTTATATGAATTATTCTTATTATTTCTCAATATTTTGCAATAATGTTAAATAAAATTGATAAAAAAAAGTTGATAAAAAAATTGAAAATTTTATTGAAGCTCAAATTCATATTTCCTAACTCATTTACAAATTATTACGAATATTACATTTGACAGTTTTTTTTTTTTTATATATAGCTATTTAAAGTATAAAAAGAATAGCTGATACTACTTTGGAACTACTATAAAGGTACTCGTAATCACGCCCGTTCTTATAATTATGATACCCCCATGAACAGAAATATATATAAAATGTTATGCACATGCTATCAAATTATTCGCTTTATTACTATTGTAGTACTATTCAATTATAATTTTAAAATAAGACAAAGGCCCTCTGAACTCTGGAGCCCCGGGGCGCTGCCCTATTTCGTCCTAGGATAGCTAATTTCAGAACGAAGCGAGAATCAACGAACCGAGCAATAGTTTTAAGTCTTTTCGTTGTACCTTAAACATAAACGCGGTTAAAACTACTAAAGTCATATCACGTATTCACGTTGTTATATTGTACCGAATGGAAATAAATCAACTCATCGGAGTGCACCGCGCACACTATTTATATTTCTGTATATTATGCTCTAACACGAGTATAATATACGATATTATAGTTAAAACTATCAGTATTATACAACTCTCTCCTTGTTATAGCGAAAAAAAAAATATAATAATTTTTATATTGTAATCAATGATAACGAATCGACAAGATTTATCCTTTTAAAAATAAATTATTACCGTCGTCTCAATGTGTTATTATTTTTTTCAAAAGTAAATATTTTAAGTACTTCATAATATGTAACAAGCATTTTTTAACTTTTCGGTTAAACGGTTCTTTTTTTTTTAAAAAAAATTCAATTGCAAAGATATTCCAATTATTGGTACTCGGCACGCGAGCAGTCATTCAATGATAACGCGATAAGGATTTGTGAAAAAAGTATCTTTTTCATACGTATTTTACGATTGTGTATAAAATACAATATTGTAAATTTGTAACGTCGTGGTTCCATTTTAAAACGTTAATATAAATTTTACCAGTGTAATGATAATACATTGATATATTATTAATTAAAATTGTTTTAATAATAATTTTAGGGACACTTTGTTAATTTATTAAAACAAAAACGTATGGTAATTAAATCAAAATTTAAAAATCAAAATATATAACTACACTGTATATTATATTAAGCACGATAAAAGTTTATCGTCAATTTTATATATATATATATTATATTTTCCCCCTGGAAAGACCGGATAAATGCAAAATTATTCGGAATAATTAAAAGTGCGACGATTATTTTACGACGGTAAAGAGGCAAAGACGCGGGGACTAAAATCGGAACAATTATTTCGCCATAATAATAAAAACGTTTACCATTTGTGTTTATACCCTTTCTTTTTAGTAGGTATAAGAGTATAATATTATTATAATAACAGAGAATATTGTGCGGGATGAGTGTACAAAACTGAGAAGAAAAAAAAAATAAAGCGTTTTGCGTTTACCGCAAAAAGCAACATTATAATATAATATAACTTATAAGCGCGAAATTGATACACATTTTAATGGTATTCGTGAGACGCGGGGATAATAATACTTAAAGAGAGAAATGTTTAAAACCATTATATTATATAGTTCAACGCGCGCGTATACTTGCAGCGGGGAAAAGGGAATATATGAATTTAAATTTAAAATTAAATTATTATATGGTATATACCGTAACCGTGTTATGTTTTTTTTATATATATTTTATTTTTTTATTTAATAACACGGGCTCGAGCTGCTCAAATCATAATAATAATAATAATATATACAAAGTAAACCTAAGAATACAATAATACTTTTGAAACGATGTTTGTTAAATAATACGTCGCGCTTTATTGTGTGATTGCTTTGAGGTTAGGAACGTTATTAATAATAACATTATGTGTTTTGCGTGTCTTGTATAAATAATAATAATAATAATATATTTCATTCCATTTATACTCGTGTACAAGTACATTTCAATATGTTCGTTTATTCTAATTTTCCATGACCTCCTATAGTCAAAATCGCCCAACGTTTATATAATTTTCACGGTGACGTCTCGTAGACAGAAGCGCAGGAACTATTTTTTACGTGGGGGGTCAAAAATATGTGTTTTAAAATGTGGTCTTACCTTTCAAGAGGCCAAAAATACAAGTTTGCCTCCTAGAAAAAATTATGGGGGGTCAGTGGCCCCCTTTGTCCCTTCTCCAGCTCCACTGCTCGTAGATATTATTTCATTTCTATAATTCTGATGACAATTCACCGATTTATAGTTTTCGTCTCAAACATTTACGCCGAATGCTCAAATTTCTATTTTGACCCCGGAATATTATAATATTATATTATGGTATGTAGGTGGATATTCATTCACCATAAACAATCTTGAAACAACCGTCCCACGATGGTTCAGCGCAATGTCATCGATCTGTAATTATAATAATTCAATCAACCGCAGAGCAATCGGACCGAAGTAATATTCCGAGTAAAACGATATCGCAATACTTCATTCGGAATATTTTATCGAGCGATCGGAATAATTTTTTTGAAAAGCACGTCAAAACGCAGCGTCTCGAAAATATTATTATACATTCGATAGTAATCGTTCCTGCGAAAAAAACACTGTCGAGTGCTATAGGAATTTAATAATTATTGTAAATTAAAAACTTTTTATCACGTTAAAAAAAATAAATAATTACGCTCCGTTTCTAAAAAATACGAATGAAAATAAAATATTTCAATTATTGAAATGTGTATTTTGTAAGAAGAAATAAAAATATTAGTTTTAAGATTATCCAATTAACGTTAAAAGCTTTTGATGTACCTCCCGCCATCGATTGTACGAACATGATAATTTATATCGAGTTTGATATAATACAACTAATATTACTTATTCTATTTTATATTTTTTTTAATTATTTTTCCCCCATTATTATGTTAGAGTTAGTAGTTAGAGTTCAAAACGAAATGTAATTACATTTTAAAATGATGGTTTAACCATCCATTATACTCGGCTATACTTTACGCTATGCGTCGTCAGATGTCGTGGTGGCGCGCACATGTGAAGATTAATTACACGGAGAATAAACACTTATAGGAAAACTGCACATTACTATACGTTCCATGAAAAAAAAAAATGAAGATTTCCTCCACGATTCTGGTAACGCGGGACTGCCACAATAATAATTATTGTATTCGAATCACGTTTTTATTTATTTTTTTTTGTAACTTAATGCTATTACTTTGTTTGCAAAAAAAACTTTCCACGTGCATAAATCTCGTAATAAAATCACTTAATACTATGTCACCGTTTTAACATTATACGAGTTACTGATTTTCAATATAAATTATTTACCAAAACACTTTTTTTTGTTTTTTTTGTGTGTAGATAAATACTTAATATAATAATTATTAATATAGTTGATTTTAAAATTAAAAGGTAGTTGAAAAATATCCTAGAACCTAGAATAAAATTAAAACACATTTAACATATTTAAAAAAAAAACAAAATATTGCTCGTCAATTATTTGAAAAAAAAATTAATCAATATTTTTGAAAAAAAAAAATATTTTATTTATCGATACAATACTATAATATAGTACCTATATGAATGATAGGAATTAGTTATATTAATTAATATTATATGAGTATTAAAATAATGTTTGATTTATTATTATATACATTTATACCGATCGTTTTGTATAATATATTTAAGATTTTTATTCCTTTTCTTTTTCATTTTTACTTAGCTTAATAATAATTAATAGTTATTTTTAAAAGTAAATGATATTCATTCTCATTCACCTAGATTTGAACGATCAGAAACGTTTCCAGAATAATTAAGCTCGACTATAATATAATACACGCGTGAACCGTGATTGAAATTTTGATTTTAAATCTTAAACGTACGGAAAAAAACAAAAGAGGTCGAATTAATTAACAACGTATTAATTTTATTCCATCGATAAATTAAAGGGTCTTTATTTTTTTCACTTTGTATTAGATGTTATAAAATATAAATACAAGAGGTCTATACTATGCGATCGTGAAGCGCGTATATCTATGGTGTATGAACTCGAAATAAATGAGGCGTAACCCTATATACATATACCTTCTCATGATTTATTTCCGTTTTTTAATAAGGATTAAAAACGTTTACCATTATTACAACATAAAAGTTTTAAAATTACTTAACCGTCGTTACTTCCGTCGTATCAATTTTAATCAATAAAAATAATAATAAGAAAACAAAAGTAAAAAATACTCGAGGAGGAAATATTTAAATCAGATTACGTACCTCCCATAGATAATTGTAAAGGATTATAAAATTGATCTAAGTATTATTGTTTGTTTTAATTTATAATATTATACACTTCACAACATCTAATACTATGGCGCTAATATTTTACAAGTAGACTTCTAATGATAAATTTATCAGGGTTAAATAAAAGGGTAGACCGAACGTCTTATATATGATAATAAAACTTCAAAAATAATAAAAAATAATTCCAATTATTGATACATATACACGCGTTTTGATTTTCGAGCAATATTACAAGTATATTATATTCAATGAATTTCCAACATACATCCAAAAACCGTAATGAAACGTATAAAATTTTGAAGTCGAGAAGTTAAGATATTTACCTTGACCGTATTTTGAAAAGGCAATTTTTCGGCTTTACTGGGAGAAAACGAAAAATCTCAGCACCGGGAGAGAAATGAGAAATGATTATTTTTTTATATTGTACGTTTTAAAGTGCATGTATTCATATATACAAAAATATAGTAACGTACACAAACACAACGTCGTAATAATAAAATAGTCAAGTTATAATAAATTTAATTTAAAAGTTAAAAATAATATGATGAATCCTGACGACGACGAAATAACTGCCTCCTCGTATTCAATGCCGACCGGAAATTGTATCATTCAACAGGAAATTAATGCAATTAACGTTTTAAAAAATACAACGCAATGGTATATTTTATACACTTCTTAATACGACTGGGCGAATAAAAATAATATAAAGTCTTTTTACACGTCTAAAACGAAACGACAAAATAGTTTATAAAAATAAATAAAAATACTTATTTTGTTCTTCTTTATCATATTATTATACAATACGAGTATGTCAAACGTGCGGCGTGAAATGTGTGTAAGTGTAAGTGTGTTAAGATAACAGACGTTTTGTTGAATGACATTTTGTCAAACGACAACGTTTCGAGTAGAGAAAAAAATATAAAAAAAAAAAAAAAAAAAAAAAAAAAAAAATTGAATATTTTATAATAACTGAAATAAATAAGTGCAGTTTTCAATTGTACCGGAATATTATACGATATAACATAAATTTGACGGTCGGTTAATTATCAAAATTGTCAACAATCGAAAATTTAATCATTTTTATCGGCGTATTACTTTGTTTTTCAAATAACGGCCAAAATAAATACGTGTAATATTTCATCGAGGCTGACGAAGGTAAAAATATCATCTCGTATTTACGATTTAAATTTTATACTTCGTAATTTTAAGATAATATTCCACCGTGATATTTCTGACGGGATATAATAACCATAATATCAAAAACTTAAATTAATGTTCCAAATGAAAATATTCGAATCGCAAAATTGTATGAAATATTAACAAAAACAAAAAAAAAAAAACATAAAAAAATAACAAAAACATAGAATTTTCTTTGCAAATATATTTATGTACGAGGTTAGGTTAGGTTAGGTTCGTATATACATTATTACATTAATTTATCGAGTTTTGATATTTCTTTATAGTAAAAACATATATAAATATATATAACATGCATTACATGATTTATGTATTGGTATCAAACAATAAATAATTTAAAAATATAATTCCACAATTTTTTAATCTATATTATACCGGGATGCATACAAAACGACGAAGTAAATCATTTTCTTTTTGCACAATTGTACATAAATATAAATCGTAGATAATATAATATAATAATAATAATAATAATAATAATAATAATAATAATAATAATAATAATAATAATAATAATAATAATAATAATAATAATAATAATAATAATATAAACATAAGATAAGATTTTATTTTAATCTACCAAACACTAATACATTGTAAAAAATGTTTTATCGTTTTTATTTTTTTTAAATATTGTTCTATTTTTTTTTAAATCTTATAATTTTTTTTTACGCCTGAGTTGTGGATGCGGAGTGGATAATTTTTTGTAAGTTATTCCATAAAACCTTTATCTCGCGTTGTTTATCATAAAATACAAATATTTAAGTGTACGTCAGATTGTTATCATAAGCGAAATGAATAAATATATGTATACTTATTTTTTATTTTTTTTTTTTTTTATAAGGAACAATAAATTTAAAAATTGTAACCCGTGATTACGTATTTAACTACCAACTATACGAACTGTACAATAACAAATTTCGATGGTCTAAATAAAAAATTTCAAATCCGTTCAATATATTGAATATATTTTTTATAAACGTGTTATATTGTCATCAATGAATATAATTTGTTGGATATAAAATATTTTAACCTTAAAATTACAATATGAAAATAATTGTATATTATAAAAAAGTCGACAATGAAAATTTATTTATAAACAAAAATAATTGGGAACATTAAAATAATATATTACAAACAATAAACGTATAAGAACGAACGGTTTTATACCATTTTATCTTGTTAAAACTTACAAATCAAATATAAAATTAATAATATAAAATTGGCTTAACAATAAAGTTCTTAAAACACATTTCTATCTTGGAAATAATCGTGTCGTGCATTCCAAAAAAAAAAGATGAAATTGCATTAAAATCCGAGCCCTAACTATATGACATTCGTTTGATTTCTCAAAAATTAGTTTTACATTATCTATATAATGATTTATACAGTTATAATATGTAACTATATTAATAATTTTTTAATTAAACACTGCACAATTAAAGATTATGAGTACGGTTAAGAGGTACGTACTTCTAAATTTTTTGTAAAAATGAAAGAAAAAAGCCCAGTATTTTGATAGTATTACTTATCCATTTAAATATTTTAGACAAATGCTCGACTTGGGAGCTCTAAGAATCATATAAGATGTCTGTTGACATTTAGGTTTTAATAAAAATAACGTTTCTATGAATAATGTAAAACAGTGTAGAATGGTATAATAGTAGAAGGTGTTTTCTTTAAAAGCAACTGCAAAATCCTAGACAATTTTCCGAGAAAACATATTTACGAAAATAACTTATTCTTTTTTTCCAAATATATTAGAATTAAATTTAAAATTTTTATTAAGAAAAAATGCGAATAAAATTATTTAAATTTAATGTTTGTTTAAAACAATAAAAACAAAAAAATTGTATACTTAAAATATAATATTGTGTATTTAAGAGAAGTAAAAACACGCGTATATGAATAATTAATTAAAAAGAAAAATATACGCTCGTTAACCGTACCTAGTTTTTATTATTATGAGTATCAAACGAGAAAGATATTATATTGTAACCTAAAATAAAATAAAAATACTAATATCCAAAATAATAAATATTAATATATTTTTCAAATTCACTTCTGTTTTTATAAAAATTATATAAAAAAATACGTAACATCGTGTTGGCGTGTAATCTATTTTTTCCCAGACATAATTTTCGATTTTCCAGAAAAAATTTCACATAATTCGTATATATATACGCAATTTTAAGTTACGAATATTGAACTTTCATAAAAAAAAAAAATATTGGAATTATTATTGTTTCCAGTCATTCATAAAATATAATACTCGTATAACGTTAAGTTTATTACGTGCATATTACGGATAAATAACATATTATAAAACACACGCTTACTGTCTTATTATTATTTTTTAATATTATTATTATTATTATTATTATTATTATTATTATTATTATTATGTCGGTCGGATCGTAAGTTTACACAATTATACAAAAAAAAAAAAAAAAAACGATACTTTATTTTTGGCAGTTATTACAATATTTATGTTTTTTTTTTACGAATATTACGAGTTATTATCAGAATTTTATTGCTCGTATAACGTCTTAAAAAAATAATCATATAACGTATAGTTTTATCACAGATGTGTAGATAACACAGCCGCAAAATAAAAACGTATACGGTCTATAATAAACGTCTATGCGAATCGTTCAAATGTCAGATCAATACTCCACGCTGTTGTAGTAGCAGTTGTATAAGTGCTATAGTGCCATACGTATTTTAATATATTATTAATTGTAACGAATTATTATTATTATTATTATTTTTTTTTTTTTTTTTTTAACGATTTTCAAACAATTCGTTGGACTTGTGTAATACGTTTTTAATTATTATTATTATTATTATTATTCCGTCTCGAGCCTACAATAATTTCTAACAGAAACACGAGTAGGTATGTATTATAACGTATCATCGGTGTAACGTAAACTGAGTAGGTATTAAATAATTCATCGCCAATAAATGAAATTTTTGGTTTTTTACTAAATTTAATATCGTTTTAAATTTTAATAATCCAAACGATTCATATTAGATATTATTATTTTTTGTAGCTCGCAAATTTAAGCGATCTAATTAGGAATACGTTTTTATGTTATATAAATACTAAATCCGTAAAGACGAATGTACTAATTACATTATTATGTATTATGTATCAATATATACAAAAACGTAAACGTAGTTTTCGAAATTATTATCAAATAATTTGGACTAAAAAGCTATTCTATAACACGATAGAAATTTTGACGTCCCTATCTACACGTTGTTTATGTTTGTACGTTGATAATAATAAATCATAATATATTGAAGTTCATATAGAAAAATACGTCTTAAAAGATTCAATTTTTCAAACTCTCGCATTCAAGATAAGGGGGAGTATTTAAAATTTGATTCAATTTTTTAATTTAAAAATTGTAGGTACATAACGTTATCTAATAAATTAGACAACTACTGTATATAGTTATTAGCTAGGTATACCGGACTTAATATATTTCTATTTCAGAAAAAAAAAAGAGATATATTAAATGAATTTTTGAAGGAGAAACATTAGACCATAAATTTTAAACGATAGTTTCACATAAATTTTCTAATCCAATAATATTTTATTATTTCTCTTTATATAAAATTTAATATAAAAAAAATAAAATAAAATACAATATTAGACGTTTTATGAAGAATTTAATTAATAGTCGTGTAATTTTAGACTATAACATAGAAATAAATAAATTATTATTACCTAAATATATTATTAGCCAAACTTATTATACCTATTCTTATAATTCACAAGAAATTATTACAATTATAGAAAACAATATAATATAATTGTAAATTGTGCACTTGGAATTAGTTAATTTTGTAATTAATTAAACCGTAGGTAGATGCAACAAGTTTTTACTTCAATACAACACGATTATTGTACCTAAGTATAAATTGAGTTTTTCTACTATTAACATTAAATATATATTAAATATTTGGGTTAAGTTAATTTAAATACATTAATTTAAATAGATTTAACAGGTTAAACTAATTATAAATTATTGAATTTTATAAAATATAATATATGAAAATATGTTTCTCATTTCCCAGTTAAGATTCTCTTTATACAATGAATTGTATTAATATTAAATATAATAACTATTATAACAATAGTTTTCTACTCTTCTGTATAGAATTCATACATTTTTTAAGGACGTAAATACAGATATAAAATTTAAAATAAATCTGCAGCTGAAAACATTTTAAAACGAATGAATTGTAAATTTAAATTATATGAATTATTAAAAAGTGGTTCTGAATAAAATGATACCTACGTATTTTTTGTATGCATACGGAAAAATATATAAAGGACTAAATATTTTTAAATGTAATTTATAATTCAATTACAGTCTATACTTGGTACAAAATTTTTTTTAAATTTTTTTTTTAAATTTATAAAGGTCCAGCTAAATTTACTAAATAGACAGATATTCTCCTTTAGCACTTTCTATACTTCTATAGTATACCACATACTTATATAATATATATATATACTCGTATTAAAGAACCTAAGATATTTTATAAATTCCACACGCCTTTTTAGAAAATTTTAGTGAACATCTTTATTTTATTCTGTTAAATGATAGTTTGCACTTAGTTTATTAATTTACACTTTTTTTTTTTTTAAAAAAAAAAATTATTTTCATGTGTAATTTTCACACTTGAGTACGTTAAATTATTATAAGTTCAATTAAATATTTTTAAACAAATACGGAAGCAACAAATGCCGATAATATAACATATTTTTATAACGAAGAGTTAATTTATTCTGAAAAGTTAATTTTTCATTTACACAACGTTTCACGCTTGGAAGCACGCGAAACACATTGTTTTAATATCGTATTTGTTTATAAATTAATATGATATACAGACATTATTAATTATATTAAATCTGACAGATTAGCCCTTTTACGCATTGGGTCTAAGTCAGGAAAGGAGACATTTGATGATTTTTTATAAATTATAAATATTATAGGGCAAACTCAAGATCGTTTAGATAAAGTAATTATATGTAGGTACCTATATATAAAAATCGTATAGAAAATTCCCGATTTTTATAACGTTATGCGAAATACAATGCATTAAAAAAACAAAATTTAAAACTTTTAATTTTATTTCATCCTGACAAATTGTTGTATAATTTTAAACATTTTATCTTAAATCTTAAATCATAACTCTAATGCTATCATTATATCAATTTTATACCATTTCTGTTTATTTAGAAATATATTTTTATTAACTGTTATCAATTTTCAAAAAAAAAAAAAAAAAAAAAAAAATAGTAAATATTAAACTTGGATAAAAACACTTTATAACGCCTTTTCGATTATAAACAATATATTTCTAACCGAATTCCATCGATCCGTTGTAAATTTGTAATGAACGGCAGAAAGAGATAGATACGAAGTTAAACAAAATTATTTATCGCTACAATATTCCGTATTTATAATATAATTATTATGATTTAATTTCGACGTTTTTGGACGCCAATATAACAAATACTTTTTTTTTCTCGACTGACGGAAAAAATTCAACGATATTGTATAGTATTTTAAATTGATTAATAAAATATTATGTTTTTGAATATGGCAAACACGCGACAAACGCTGTATTATGTGTATGCGAAACTAAATGATAATATTTTAGAGTATAATAATCAAATATGTATTAATAATTAGATTTAAATTTACAATTATTTATTATAAATCTAGTTTTTCGCCCTATAATCATTTTAAATAAATCTCTTGTATTGACATTATATTATAACAATCATGTGCGTTAAATAATCATTATACGATATGAAAATGTATATCAAACGTATATACAGAATTTTAATGAATTTTAATTACTAAATTGCTATATGCGCTTATATACCTAACCTTAGTAGTAAAATACTAATATCGAATATAAATTTGAGATTATTCTGTAAATAATAAATTATTACTATACGAGAGCCAAGTTAATGATTTACCTATTTCTTCTTTTTTTTTTTTTTTTTTTTTTAGATATTTTAACTCGATTATTGTGCCATTTTTTTAACTGGTCGTTGGAGAGCTGAAAATTATTATGAATACAATAACATCGCGGCACAAAACGCAAAAGTTAAATAATATTTTTCTTATTTCTTTACGCGGTATTATTATTATTATTATTATTATTATTATTATTATTATTATAAATTTGTTCACTGTGTGTCTGCGTTTCGAGCGCACATTACTATATCATAATAATAAAACACAATATTATTATTTTGTACGGTTTTGTGAATAACGTTTTGAAAATTATGATTTACTATATAATAATACGTGTTCGTATATAATAATATAAAGTATAACTCTCGCTTTGTTTATGCAATAAATAATAATAGACACGCCAAAAACCATTTTTTCCCCCGACCGGAACGAGCAGACCATAATACGAGTATATACTTTTAGAAATAAAATAAACAAGATTTTGACAGTGGAAATGCACGAATATAGTTTTAATTTTAATTAATTTGATTGTTCCGTATATTTGTGTATAATATGTTATGACGTTATAATTTTAGTAACATCTAGAGAAAAGTAATTATTGAATTGCATCGTTTCGTAAAAAAAGTAAAAAAATTAACTTTTAACATACACAGATATATATCTCAATCTCATATTTAACCGATTGAGTATTTACCTTTATGATCAGACACAATTTAATAAATATTTACATACATTTTATATATAAATGATATCAATCTTGAAATATAAATATAATTTTAAAATGCAAGGGAAGGGATACTGCAGTTATAAAATGGATAGGGTTGAATTTTGAATAATGATAAATCATTACATTCGTGAAAACGATTTTGAGCCAAGTTCATCAGATAATATATTATGTACTGATTAAAATTTTTACATTTATCAGTCTCTACCTTCAATATAAATAATTTATCATAAAACCCATAAATGTGTCTGTGTCGTTATGTCGCCTAAATATCCAAATTTGACAGTACTTCGCTCAGAATCGTTTTTCGAATGTATGGATTTATATTTAAATATTGTATTACAGGTGTCTTCAGCCATGTAAAAATGGGTCTACACTGAAATTTTCGGGTATGTTGTATTATGTAAGTACCTACGCTTTTAATTTATCTGAAATTGGGTAATTATATTTATACAATATAAGACATTATATTTTAGATTCTGAGCGAAGCGAAGAATGTATTGGTTTTACAATGATGTGTGATTTTTTTTTTTTTTTTATGTCTGTGTACAAAAATACTACCCGAAATAATGCTCGGATTTGCACGAATAGGGTATGTTTCCGGTAGCAAAGTGGATGTAGTTGGTACTTTATTTAGGTCATTTTTCGAATTTCTCAAAATTGACCCTATGCGGTAGAAAAAACGGCGAAAAAATGACGAAAAAACGGCATTTTTCGCGAAAAATGAAATTTCGACGAATTCGATTTCTATATTTCACGATAACTCGGGCAATTTTTAAGATAGAGACCTGAAATTTTTTTTGCATGTTCACATAGCTACTATATATATGTGGTATAATTTTGGAACCGTTATGTTAATTTTTCTACAAAATATTGGACTTTGAATATTTCGTAAAATTCTCGTTTTTACGTATATAATGTTTGATAAAATTGGCAATTTTGGGTATTTAGGTCTGAAAATTTTACTGAAGTATACTTACATATTACTTAACATCATACTAAAATATTATAAAAATCCCAAGTCACAATTTTTTTTTATAGCTGTTTTAAGTTGATATTTTTAGTAAAATGAAAATCTTTGAATCCATACGTATAAATAAATATTTTGAAAACACTTTTACTACCCGAAATAACTCTTCGATTTTCACGAATAGCGAGTTTCAGATGTAAAAATGGATGTAGATGGTACTTTATTTAGGTCATTTTTCGAATTTCTCAAAATTGACTATAAGCGGTAGAAAAAACTTCGAAAAAATGACGAAAAAACGGCATTTTTCACGAAAAATGAAATTTTGACGAATTCAATTTCTATATTTCATGATAACTCGGGCAATTTTTAAGATAGAGATTTGAAATTTTTTTTGGGTGTTCACATAGCTATTATATATATGTAGTAAAATTTTGGAACTGTTACGTTCATTTTTCTACAAAATATTAGACATTGAATATTTCGTAAAATTCTCGTTTTTACGTATATAATGTTTGATAAAATTGGCAATTTTTGGTATTAGGGTCTGAAAATTTTACTTAAGTATACTTACATATTACTTAACATCATACTAAAATATTAGAAAAATCCCTATTCTCAATTTTTTTTTATAGCTGTTTTAAGTTGATATTTTTAATTCAAACAAAAATTATAATCTGACTGAACTTCGCTCAGAATCGTTTTTTCGAATGCAATGGTTTATCATTGCATTCAAATTCTAATAAAAATTAAACGCTATGATTCGCACACCTGTATCCTGTGCGGCAGGAGTATCAGCTCTTTATTTTTAATTTTTCATAATAGTTATTATATATGAAAACAATTGTTTATTTTATCTTGTGATTATACACAAGTACTCTGATTTTATATTTTTAGTCTGTAACTCGTGGTTAACTATAATGCAATTAGTGTTTATTATAAAAATACAGATCCATCCATTGCAGGTGTACGTTAAAATTGTTTTTTTAAGTTTCATGAATTTTAATATTGTTTTTCATAATAATTCTATTCTTAAATTATTGATTACAATATTCTTCGTTTATTCTTTAGTTTACCAACAACAAAAAAATAATAATAACTGTATATTGATATTGAGCATATTGGTATAGCATTGATTATGCTATGGTCGTACAATTATTATTATGCAAGTATTAATAGATTTCTTGATATTTCAAAGGTTTTATCAATTAAATCAATTCAACTTTTTATAAAATATCGATTAATTAGTCGGTGTACTGTACATATATACTCGTATTATCATACAAATAATCCACTATTTAAAGAGAAAATAGACTTGAATGTTGAATATATTATTTTAAATTAATAAATACCGAATATTTTCCCAAAACATTGAACTTTTAACTTATGAATCAATTACCTGATAATTAAATTAATTTCATTGTACAGAAAGTTCAAGATTTTTGATTTTCTATTGTGTCAAATATATAATAATTATAGTTCATACATATAATGTATTTAGAAAAATCTCTGAAATATTCTAGTTAAAATATTTTAATATAAATTAAATTAAAAGTTAAAGTACTTGTATATTACAGTGCTATAAAATTGTTGCGTACTTTCTTCGTTCAATATATAATTCCATCTCTTCAAATCATATTATAGTTAAAATTATATGCAAAAGAAAAATATAATGTTTTTTTTTTTTGGAAAGTCGATGATTTATCATTTATGTGTTACTCCAATTAAAATTAAACGTGAAACAATTAATTACATAATAATATTTTAAATAAAAAAAATTAAAATTAAACCATAACACAAAAATTATTATTAGTGTTAATTTTATAAATAGTATCAGTAACCTATCACTTATAAGCTTCCTTATGAGTTATGAATATAATTTTTAAAAAAATATTGATAATAACGAATTTTTGTTTATATATGAAATGGAGGAGGTGACAGATAGATTAGACTTAAAGTAATCGGAAGTAAATCGAATTTTTTTTGAGTAGGTACGTCATATGTGACTGATATTGATGTACTTATCGAAAAATGAGAGTATACAAATAAAATAAATCCGTCTGATTTCAAATATAAAAATATTTAAAATTATAAGAAAGTATGTTTATGGAACAATTTTTTTTTAAAAAAAACATATCTAACCATTCTATATAGGTATACTTAATTATTAGGCATTTATTATAATACAAAAAATAATAATAATAAAAATAAAAAATAATTATTATTCTTTTTTATTTTTTTTTATTTTCATTTTTTATTTTTATTAATTTGTTTTTTTTTTTTAATAATAATAAATATTACTATATTATTAATAACATAAATATAATAAATATAATATAAATAAATTAATATAAATATATTATATAAAAAAAAAATATTATTTTACTAGGTAATACAAATTTGACTGATATTTATACATATATGATTGTGATGGTTGAATTTAAGGTTTGAATCTTAGTTAAAAATAAAACGAAACACGCAATATATGTAAAATATTTAAGAAATTTCAAGTAAGCCGTAAGTAGGTCAGAACTTCATAAACTTTTTCTTAGATACAACTTTGACTGATCTATATTTATAAAATTGCATAAAGGTACCTACATAATAAGTTACATATTTTATTCAAAGCATATATTATTAGCAATTAGGTCGACGAAAGTATAACAAAAAAGTCGGAAGATGTGTGGAAAAAATTTGAAGATATAGAAACGTGGTCAATGACTCCCATTTTAATGAACTGACTCGGAGAGTTTGGATTTGATCTTCCACAATCCATAATGCGATATATGGACTTTCAGACTTTCCAAAACCTAATTAGAAAAATAAAATCTGATACTACTGTGGAAGGGATAGAGATCTAAAGAGCACTGTATCGAATTTTAATTAATATTTAAATACAATGATAAATCATTACATTTGAAAAACGATTTTAAGCGATATTTATCAGATAATATATTTATTGATTAAATATTTCACATTGTTCATACATTTTCTACGTTCAATATAAATGACCATAATACCCCAAAATGAGTCACCTAAATAACCAAATCTGACGGTACTTCGCTCAGAATCGTTTTTCTATTATATTATTTTATCATTGAATTCAAATTTTAATCAAAATTTAACATTATCCTCTTTAGACCTACTTTTCTTTTTATAATTTTAAACAGCTATAAAAAAAAAAAAAATTGTAATTGTAATTGTAATATTCATAATAAAATATATGTATTTGATATTTGAGCTGTTTGACTATTTTAAATTTGGATTCTTAAATTTTCGATTACACTAAAAATATCAACTTTAATCAGCTTACAAAAAATTGAGACTTGGGATTTTTCTAATTTTTTGATAATGTGTTAAGTAATAAGTAAATATACTTCAGTTAATTTTTAGACTTTAAAACCCATAATTGCTAATTTTATCTAACATTATATAGATAAAAACGAGAATTTTATTAAATATTCAAAGTTCTATAATTTTGTAGAAAAATTAACGAAACTGTTCCAAAAATTTATCACGTACCTATATATAATACTTAATTGAACACCTAACATATTTTCAAATCTTTAAGTTTAAATTTGTCCGAATTATCGTGAAATATTGAAATCGATACGGTCGAAATTTCAGTTTTCGTGACAAATGCCGTATTTTAATCATTTTTTTGGTAGTTTCTCTTATCTCCTAAGTCCAAGTTTGAGACATTCGAAAAATGACCAAAATAAAGTACCAACTAAATCCACTTTCCAACCGAAAAAATATACTGTTCGTAAAAATAGGATCATTATTTTTGGTAGAAAAACTGTCTACATTGTTTACATAAACAAGGAAAATATAATTTATTTTTACAGAAATGGAAAAAGTTAATTAATGGTACATCACTCTACGAGTGTGGACAGTATCAAGTTATCAAATACATTGCTAAGATATGCTTTCCAAACAAAATATAAAGGATAGGAATAAAAAGGCTCCACAAAGGCGACAACGAAGCACAAGAGTGTCTATGCAGCCTATGAGTGAGGCTCTAGAGTTGGAAATACGTTATTTTTATTTTATTACTACTATTTGTGTTACTCTTATACTTCTATGGTATCATAGTCATTTATGTGCTAATTACTTTATATATTTATTTTATAGTTTATGTTAGTAATTTAAGAGTCCACAATATTTATATTTTCCACAAAAATTTAAAACCACATAAAAAGAAAAAAAAGGAGCCAATACTGCTGTGAAATGGATATAAGTCTTAAGAGGATAGTGTTGACTTCTGATAAAAATTTGAATGCAATGATAAATCATTACATTCGTGAAAACGATTCCAAGCAAAGTACTGTCAGATTTGGGTATTTACTCATTTAGGGGTTTTATGATAAATTATTTATATTGAACGTAGAGATTGATAAATGTAAAAATTGTAATTGGTGCATAGGTATATTATCTGATGAATTTCGTTCAAAATTGTTTTCACGAATGTACCTAATGATTTAACATTGCATTCAAATTTTAATCAAAATTTATCACTATCCTCTTTACACCTGTATCTCATCCACACCAGTATCCCTTCCCTTGCTTTTTTTATAATATACAAATCTATATCTACGTAGATTTAGTGTTAACGGTTTAGTATTGTATAGCAGGTATATCTAAAACTATTATAATATTAAAAGTAAATAGTACATTTATATCACTTCCAAATAAATAGCTAATGACCATATGCCAACGTCTGTAACTATCTTTAAATTTAATTAAAACGAAATGTTTTAATAATTAAAATATTAAAAAATGACAAATCGATGAGAACACGTATTCAACATTAAAGCCAGACATTTCGTAAGTCATGAGTTCATGACTCAGGACTTTATCAAAATTGAAAACTACAAATTACTGGTATCTTTTGAAGTTTAAAAATTCAACTGTCAAATGTGATTCATACATATTTTTCATATACCTAAGTCATAGAATACAATATATATTACTCTATGATCTATGCACATTTTTTAAATTTCAGAAAAATATCACGAAAGTATGAAATGTCGAAATTAATAAATGTCGGTTTTTCTCTCATGGTGTCGTGGGCAGCACATGTCTAATAAAAACGTCCACAATTAAATATGACATAATAATATTATAGTTGTAATTTGTCAAATTATTTACACTTAATGAGTAAAAAAAATCTAAAATGAAGGATTTGAATATTATTAATTCTAAATTTATAATAAATAATAATACTTGATTTTTTTAACTTTCATGAAAATATTATTGTATTGTATGTCTGGCTGCACTGTGATGATTCACGATTCGCGCACCTGTATCTCCGTATCAGCAAATATGGTTTACATTGTGATAATGATCATATCAATGTTTTGATTTAAGATTTTGGTCGACCGGACGACCGGAGTAGTCCAAGTTCGCTGCTGTTCGAGGTGTGTTTGTTTTGTTAATTTCGCTGTTTAGTTTATTCATTTTTTTTTTTTCAAAAATTATTTCGTTGTAAGTGTTTGTCGTACGAAAAAAACACCGTCTTCGCTCGACACAAATGCACATCGGATTTTATCGATTTGTTTTTTTGTCTATAGATGTAACAATGGCAATCGTGTTGCTAAGTTATTTTACACTGTTTTAAAAAAAATAACATTCTCTCCGTCGTTGCGTCGGTTGACTCGGAATCACAATCGCACGAATCTCGCATTCTCACTGCCTACGTACTCATTTCGTCATTAATTCACGCTGAGATCCACATTCCAAAAATGGACCACACGGATTTCGTTGAAGGTAATTCACCTTTTTGTCGTCTTTTATTCACTTTTTCTCTTTCTTCATTTTTATTCATACAAATTCGATATGTTATGTTTACACTTTTAAAATACAATTTATATTAGAACGATGTATTAGAGTCCAATCGTTTTTGAAATAATTAAGTCCACTCTTATAATAACGGATATTTTTTTAGTAACGCTCTGTAGAATTTTTCTGGGATAATATTATTATTATTTTTTCTAGACAATTATTGATAAATCGTTTTGGAATGAATCAAATCCAAGGACGATTTCGAGCAGTCTCTACACGATCCACTGCTCATCTATTACGTTTGTATTCCGCACGTAGGTCATAAACGTTGTGATATTGCGTTAAACCTCTTACGTCTTGTATAATTTTTATCCGTCTGTCAGTTTTCGATTTTTGGTTTATTTATTTATTTTTATTTTGTATTACCCACCTAATCATTTTGCTTGTGAATGTTTAAATAAATAATATTACCTACTATATTATGAAGTATTCACTAGTTACTGTAGTTTGTGTATAGAAAATATTGATATTTGCATGGATTTCATAAATGTACTTTGTTCACCTAATTAACATTTTTTTTTTTTTATCTATTAATGATTAAAATAATTATAATTCATAAATACTTTTTTTTTTCTATGTATTTAAACCAAGAACTAGGAGGAACTGCTTTTGCATTATTTCTTCCAATTTGATTCATAGATACCTAGGTATATCATATTATATACCTAAATTAATTTTCATTCATAATTGTTTAAAACGGTTTCGATTTGATATGCGATTTACCAGAATGGTGATCTACAAATTAGAATATTTCAATATTGAAAATGATTAAAAATGTATATCAAGCGAACATTCAAATGTAACATTGTACATTATTACATTAATAATAAAAAAAAATTGAGTAGGTATTAATATTTTTAAACTAAGTGAAGGTACATACTACACAGCCAACAGAAAAATTATTATGACATACCTAATAGCTGCATTATCATTTTGATTGTGAAAATCATTAAAAATTATAAAATATATGTGATATTTGAAACTTTGAATAATTCCTGTAATTCTAGTGTTTATCTACCTATATAATGTTTGATTAATTTGGGAATTTTGGGTTTTAAGTCTGAAAATTATACTGAAGTATATAGACATATTACTTAACATGATACTAAAATATTAGAAAAATCCCAAGTCAATTTTTTTATAGCTGTTTAAGTTGAAATTTTAAATGTAATCGAAAATGTAAGAATACATATACAAGTATTATTATTATTTCTGAATACTTTTACAATAATAATAAATAAAAAAGACAAAAATATTGAAAATTTTATTAAAGCATACTTACATATTGATTAACATAGTTCCGAAATATTAAAAAATTCTTAAGAATCAATAATTGGGTATTTATGGGTGTTTAAAGTTTAAATTTGAGTAATATCGATATTTAAAGTATTTATATGGATTCTTATTATTTCACAATAATGTTAAATAAAATTGACAAAAAATTTTGAAAATTTTATTAAAGCTCAAATACATATTTTATTAGCTGTTTAAAGGATAAAAAGAAGAACTGATACTGCAGTGAAAGGGATACAGTTCTAAAGATGATTGTGTTGAATTTTGATTAGAATTTGAATGCAATGATAAATCATAATAAGCAAAATACTGTCAGATTTGTGTGTTTAAGTGATTCATTTAAGGGTTTTATGGGCATTTTTATTGAACGTAGAAACTGATAAATGTAAAAATTGTAATCAATTTATATATTATCTGATGATCTTCGCTCAAAATCATATTTCCAAATATAATGACTTATCATTGCATTCTAATTTTAATCAACACTATCTTCTTTAGACTTGTATCCTTTCCATAGCAGTATTACCTAGTATTTTTTTATTTTCATTAATTTATTTAAGTCTGATGAAAACAATACATATTACATATTCTTTTTAACGTAGTTCTAATTATTATGATTATATATAATTATAATAGATACCCATTTATTTGTTATACTTAGAATTTAATTTAAGTTTGAAAAATAATCATTTTTATTGGATCCAATTAATAAAATACTCGGTTACGCTTTAGAGATGTTGTGCAAAATAATTTTATGATATATATTATTGTAAACAATTTTTACCATGCATAATTTTTTAATGTTATAGAATTTCCAAAAGAAAATGAAATTATAGAACTATTACCATGTATAACATGTAATCGTTCATTTCGTCCATCATTGTTACAACGTCACTCAATTATATGTATGAAAAACAATAAAAAACGAAAGGCATTTGATTCATCTAAACAACGAAGAATTGGTACAGATATGGCTGCATATTTACCACCTGTGAATAAGAATCAAGATGTCTATAAAAATGTAGAAAAACCAAAGCCAAATTGGAAAGCTAAACATGAAGAACTTATTAGAACTGTGAAAGCAGCAAGAGGTGAAAAACTTGATGAGAAGCATCTACCAACTAAACCAGTTGATACTGAAACATGTCCACATTGTAAGCGCAATTTTGGACGGAAATCATATGATAGACACGTAGAATTCTGTAGAGAAAAATCTCAAAGAATATCTACTGCACCAATTACAAGTCAATTAGCTAAAGAACGACTTGAAGCAAGGACAAAAGTTAGCATATTTCATTAAAGTTTTAAAACAATTATTGACCATATTATAAAATATAATTTTTCTTTAAATTAAATATATTTTATATAGTTCTATATATAGTTTTTAATACAAGTTTTGATTTTTAGTATCGTGCTCCTCCACTAAAGTCACAACGTACAGCTACTAAAGAAAAATATTTTCCAAAAACTAAAGTTTCTTCTCAAGAAATTTCAAATGTTCCAATCAAAATTTCACAGTCATTAAAAAACGTTAAAAAAACAACCCCCTCATCGAATGGAAATTTAAGTAAGTGTAATATAGTGTAATAAATAAACATATACACATATAGGTTTGAACTAGTATCAGTAGTATCTTTTATTATGAAATCATATGTAAAAATATTGAGAATGTATTTTACATTATTATAATATTTAACTCATACTTTTTTAAATTATATTTTTTTCATACTTATGAACCATTCCAATTTAAATATAATTGAATGCTTTTAATAATAATTATTCCCACTGTACTCCATTTAAATAACAAAGTAAAAATAAATAAATATTTAGTTTGGGAGTTTTCCAAGAAACAAGGACTATAATAATATTAATATGGTCTATTGAAATTTAAGGAAAAAAAATTATTTCAAGTTTTTAAGTGTCAGCAATTGTATTGTATTAGTTATATTTAGATATTTATATTTGTAACTTCTCCTTATGTATAATATCTTTAAAACCACATGCTATTATAAAAAAAAGCCCTAGAATTATAGTATTTAATTATAGAATTCAATCATAAATTATAGACATATTTATATCTTTAATTTATTTATATTTATATTTTGAATTTAATACATTTTTTTAATTTAAGCAGTATAAAATTTATAGAATTTGAAATAAAATAAATTAATATTTATTTAAGATACAATAATATTACATTTTTTTTGGATAGCTAATATACCTCGTCAATTTCCAATTACAAAAAAGAAGGATCAAATGCCCAAAAGTATTTATGGGTGAGTATAATTATTAAATTTTTTTTATTGCTTTATTTCACTGAATCTAATTATTTCCTAAATAGGAATGCTGCATATTTACCCAAAAAACCAGAGATAAAAAAGGAAACTATTATGAAGAAATCAGAATCTGCATATATTATTGGTTCTCAAAATAAAGTAAAACGAGAAGTTATTAAAACCACTAATAATAATAAAACAAATATATCAAAGTCGTGAGTGGAAGATTATTGTAAATTAGTGTATAAATGATCTGAATATTAAATGAGAATTGAGACTATATTTTATTATTCATAATCACAATATTATATAATATATTATAATATACTATATTATAGTATCATATATTATAAAATAATTCATAACATTTTTTACACTGAAAAAGAAAAGTATTATTTCTATTTATTTTAATATTATACATTTTCTTAATGATACAATAGAATAATTAATATAAATTTATCCATATTCAATATTTAAAATAAAAATATAGATGTTAATTTATTTAGTAAATATAAAAGATAAAATCAATTTTTAAATATACATTTTAACATAGGTATTACTATACAATAAAATATAATATAATTTAATCAAATTATTATAAAATAATAATATGATAATGAAGATAATAATTAGTACTCCAAAAGAAACAACTTTAAATTGTGTAAACTGTTAAAGTAAGTTATATAAATGTTAAATAATAAATATACTTAAATATAGCTATAAATAGTAGTGATGTTACGAACCCTGATTTTTAAAGTCAAACCGAACTTAATATTAATCTTTCGAACCCGAACAGAACCTAACTCAGTGATTCCCAACCTGGGGGCACGCCCCCCAAGGGGGGCGTAAATACATTGCTGGGGAGGCGCAAGTAGTCATTTACGAAATACATGGTTTTTTAATTTTTTTTCATTTATGTGGAAAAACTATAAAATTAATAATTGTCGATTATCATTCATCGCTAAATACTCGTTATCTGCGTTAATAATTAATAATAAATAAATTAAATTTTTATACTTTCTACATTGTAACTTAAATAAATATTTTAAAAAAAAATTATTTTTACTTATTTCTATATTTTAAACCAAATAAACCCTTTTTTAAAAATTTTAATTGTTGGGGGGGGGGCGTGAAATTTTTGAAAATTTACAAAGGGGACGTAGAATAAAACAGGTTGGGAAACACTGACCTAACTATATAAAAATTGCATCAATCCCGAACAGATCATTTAAAGATATATAATAAACTTAACTAATTTTGGTTAAGTGCACTTACTGGTTAATAACTTATAGTAGGTAGGTACCTGGTACATAATACTTAGATATTTGGTGTATTAATAGTATAAATATTTAATTTTAATAACCTATATATTATTTAAATAAAAACTTATTAATTTTTATAATAAACTTTGTAACAGGCTTTTAAAAAAATGTAAGGTTCAATTTTCGAACCGAACTATTAAGTATTTGGTCCAGTTCAAATGTTATAAAATTTGAGTTCGATTTTCGAAACCAAACTGAACACCTAAAGTTCGGTTTGGTTCGACAATCAAACAGTTCGTAACATCACTAATAGTTTTGTAAATACAAATTTTCAAGCATAATATTATTAGATCATTTTCTCACTTATTTATAGTCAAAATATTAAGTTTAAAATACAAATATTGGCATTCATGTAGCAGGTGATCTACTGCAGTAGAATGAACTGCGAATTTAGGACGAGTGATCTGCGTACAAATAAAAAAAAAAAAAATAATTTTTTAATAGTATAAAACATATAATATTTTTTATTACGAGTAGATACGTCATAATATTATAATACAAATATTCATCAAATATAAAAAAAGAAAAAATAATACAAATTTTAATTACAAAAATATAAATTATATATTATATTATATGAAAAAAATAATAATATAAATTATATATAAAAAAGTGCAGTTCAAATAATATTTAAATGAAATAATGTAAGTTATTTTGTTAAAAAATATGCATTTATTACATATGTGCTATAAAAATTTTTTCATATTGTTTTATAGCACGTTATTCCCGCATACCCTTCAATTGTAGATCACCAACTACACCTAAAACGAAGTAGTAGATCACCTGCTACACGAATGCCCAAATATTTTGGCAATGTATTTATGAATAGAATATATTCAGACAGATTTAATATACCATTCTATACTTCTTAATAATCTTTGTCTTAAAAATCTAATCTACTTTAATAAACTAAAGGATAATTAATTAAAAGTACCATGTTTAAATGAATGATAATAAAAAGATAAAAAGAAATTAATTAATAAACAAAACTCAAAAGACCTATGTTTTTTAATTTGATCTTTTGATTTTTAACAAAATATTTTTTGTATACAATATTTAATATGTTTTATAATTTTGATTAATTTGTAAAAATTATGAATGTAATAGAACAATAATTGTAGGTGTAACTTAATTACATATGGTTTAAAATTAAAAGTTTCAACTAATTTATCTAAGTAATAAAATTAAATACTTTGCTATAAATTGAAGACAAATATTTGATATTTACAAATATCTAAATTAATTACAGTAAAAAGTATCTTAATATATTAAAATCATAATAATTTAACTGATATTTGTAAGTAATAGTTTCTCATTTATTGAATTCAGTTTATTTAAATTACAATAGAAATTAATTATAATAGCATAAATTTATTCAATGTTATTAAATATAATTTCTACTATAGTTGGTTTTAATATTTGTAAACTATTAATATTATTTATTCTTTATTTTAATTTTAGCCAACCACATTTGGAAAGTTACAATCCTCATTTAGATTTATATGATCCATTCAAATCAGCTGAACAACAAATGAAAGAGCTTGAGCTAGATCTAGTTGATATTGGACTTAAAAACCCATTGAATTGTATTCCCACAGATAATAATGAAAATTTACAAATTTCACCAACATCTGCTTTTGTCGCATATTCACCAGTACCATCTTTAGTTGCATCTCCAGATAATATCGAAAATACATTTCCCAATCAATTTCAGATAGATACAAATCTTAATAATCATCCACTACATAGTTTAAGCAATTTAAGTTTATGTTCTATAGTTAGTATTGAATCATCTGATTTTAATAATAAAACGCATAGTGCTTTAGTGCGGGGTACAGAATTTCTAAAAAGCCCTTCTAAACGAGCTGTTTCTCATAATACTAAAAAGCACATAGATATTGAAAATATGCTATATGGTGACAATGAAAAAAATAAGTCAAATCTGAAATTTGACTTAGCTGAACAAGAGCTTTTAAAATCAGTATCTGAATTTGAAAACTTATTGAAATTAACAGATGATGATGATATAGTATCACCATCTTTGAATAGGACCTCTGTCATTAGTATGATCAATGGGATAAATTCCAATAGCAGTGCTGATTCAGCTTATGGAAGGTAAGAAGGCAAACAATCCATGGTGTTTCAGTAACTACAAGGCACTTGCACGGTTTGACCTGGTTTCATGTGGAATCTGACACTTGCTGATTTTAGTCGAATTCATCCTAACACGGGTAGTTAACACATTAAAAATTATTAACCTATATTTTAATAATATAGCAACTTAAATTTATTTTTCTTGCTTATTTGGTCCAAGTAATATTTAATGTGAGTGAAATATATTACATTAGCATATTAATTATATTAAATGAATTAATTCCTTTTTTTAACAGAATATTTTAATAAATAATATATTATTAAAAATCATGAATATTTATATATTCCTAAACAAAGTATCAAATACCAATACATATTAATTTAATAAATATTTTTAACTTCTATCATTTATAAATAATAATATAAAATTATTTTATAATATAACTTAATACAAAATTATGCTTTAAGGATAACAGTTTAATAACAAATTTTATACATTTAATATTACACATAAAATTACTAAATACTGTGTTATAACATGCAATTTAACAATTGTTTAATAAAGGATTTAATATATTAAAAAGGGAATTATTTTTACATAAATAAAAAAATTTCTATTATATAAATAGTTTCAAAATTAATATAAGAATATAATTTTTTGAATATAAAAGTAAAGAAAATTATTTTATTTAATACAATTATTTTATTAAAATATATAAACAATTAAATAAGGAAATATATATTTAAAATTTTTTCTGTTTTAATAAATAACAATCTTTAAAAATCTTTGTATAATATATATATTTTATATTGTATAATTGCTTGTAAGATAATATAAAAATAAAATAAACTATATAATTTGACATAATAAACGTATCTCCATTACAATTTTTAAAATTTCTATATTACTCTTAACTAATAAAATATAAACCTTTTTCATAATAATATAATTTATAACTCTACAACTATACATTTTATTGATAGTAATATTTATTTATATATTTGTACGCCAAACGGAAATTACCATGATGGTAGGAAAAAGAAAAAAAAATTTCAAAATATTAATAGTAATTTTAATATTTAATAGGTATTAAAATATTAATATAAATTTAAATTATTATTAATAACTTGGGTGTTTTAATTTAGATATAATACATTATAAAAATGTTTAAACATATAACATATTATAGATAAATTTAATTACAAAACAAGTTATATGCTTAAGTATGTCTAAGCATTGCTTTAAATTTTTTACTAGTTCTAAATGTAGTATATTAGTTTATAAAACAATTTAAAATATTAGTATTATGCTTTAATATAGATAAATATATTTTATACTTATAATTATTTATTTTTTTATTTATTTAGTTTGAATAGAAAATCGGAACAGATGGCAACTGAAAATTATTTAACACTTCCGAAGACAGCAAAATTTTGCCACGAGTGTGGGTTTAAATATCCAGTTGTTGATATTAAATTTTGTACGGAGTGTGGTATGCGGCGTATAATATCATAATATAACTATATTATAGTTAAATTTTCATCTATCTTATTATATTAATAAGAAAGTAAACTCTACATAATATTAAATTAATTGAATTATCAACCAATACAAAATGTCTAGTAGCTACATGTATTATATTATAATATTTTTATACTTTTAATACAATTTCTATTATAATTTTGTTTAACCTCTGAGACTGATTTTATAATTGAAATTAGTTTGAGTATATATTAGTACATTATTTATTTTATAACTCACTAATTTAACAAAACCAAAGTATTAACAAAAATATAATTTATGTATAGTTAAACAGTATTAACTAGTTAAAATTTAAAATTTCTTAAAATATGCTCAATGATCATAATTAGAAATTAATTTCTTACTTGTTAATTTATTATTAATAATATGAGTTATTTAGGTAAGAACTACCTACTAGTGCATTATAAAATAATATACTCGTATAATGTACAAATATTATACTGTTGTAAAAATTAATTTTAAATGTATTAATAATAGTTACTTGGTTTATTTAACATCTTATTTTATGGCTATTATGAAATATACAAATCTTGGATATTTCTTTTTTTTTAAAAAAAAAAAATATTTTCTAATGTGATGTATTTATTAATGTTAATAGTTTATATTGCTTATTATATGCGTAGGTAATATCATTATTTCATACATTTTTATTTTCAAAATTAATATTATGAATTAATATTTTGTGTTAATACACAATACACAATTAAAGCACAAAAAAGTTATTATTTTTCAGATAAAAATCAAAATTTATAAAATATATTTTTTTAAATATTATTAATTATTTAAAAACAGTGATATAATAAAAGTTCTACTAAAAGTGTAGTACGTGTATAAGAATTGATATTGTGTTCAGAAATTTCTTTCTTTAAATTTTTAACATCAATTACTTATTTCTAATTACTTTTCTTGTAAATTTTAATATATTTTTTATTAAAACAATTTGATGTGACAAAGGTCTTTGTGAGAAATTGATGCTTTATATTTAATAGATTAGTATTTTTATGCAAGTACATGAATAAGTATTACATTATGTTAAGCTCTCTAATATAATATTTAGTATAAATCTTTAAACTTAACTGTGTGAATAGTTCATATCAGTATATCACTGTTCTTTAAATTAATTTTTAAAGTATAGTTAGGTATGCATTATTCAAAAACATAATATTGAAAGAATTATTTTAGTATAATTTCAAAAATAAAGTTACCAATTCATTCTTTTCTTTTCTTTTCTGTTATTTATTTATTTTTTTTATCTATAATTTGGCCCAAAGATTTAATAACAAACAAATTATGTTTATTGTTTTACATATTTAGTGCAGACATAAAATAATGTTATCATTTATTTTGCGAATCATTGTAATACATATACATATATTATATATTTATAATACCCATATATTTTCCAATTTAAATAATATTTTCAAATATACTTAATGCTTGGTGCAAAAACTATTAAAAGTATAAAAATATTAATTATTTTTTCGGTTTTAAAACACAATTTCTAAAAAAAAAAATGTGGAAATTATCATAAATTGAGCATTTTACAGTTTCTAGTCAATGCATTTTTATGTTTGTTTATTATGCCAAAGATATCTATTAAAGCTATAAAATAGGTACTCGTATTTCATAATATAGTAGGTATTTATTTTTTTTTGTTTTTTTTTAACAATGTTTTTAATATCAGTTGACATTCAAAATTCAATTTACAAAGTGTATATAATAACTTTTGATACAATCTTTGATTTATTTAAATAATGAAATATATCTGTATTATCAATTGTATTTTAAATTATATATTGTATTAGTATTTTAGTTAATAACCAACTTTCAAATTTAAACAGATAATACATTTACTTAAAATTAAAGAATTAATTGATAATACAATTATTAAAATTTTGGTATTTTTTATATATACTTTTTTATGTTAAGTGCTTATCTGCTGAAACTACATAAAATAATTTTTAAAAAAAATTTTTGTTTATCACTAAATTTACATTTATTATGTTATTTTTTTAAATTTTATAATAAGTTTTTATCATCCTTTTGGTTGTAGTTGATATTATGATTTTAATTTTGTTTACAATAACCAGTTTACCCAGTTTGTTATATTATAATGATTTTCTTGAATATGTATTTACTTAACAAGTATTGGATTTTTTTAATGTAATAAAATGTTACATCACTTTACCTATTTATAATATTGTGTTTATGTATCTCTTTTATTAAACTTTCTTAATATTATTTTTACAATGTATAGGTTATAATGTAATACAGTCCAACTAAAAAAAATACGAAATAATGTGTTATATCATAATCGGTCATCTGTGCTCAAAATGAGTGAGAAAATATGTCCATGAAATACATTTAAAGAATAAAAAAAAAAAATATTAAGTTTATCTATTTATTATTATAAAATTGATTGATGATTAATGAAAAAGATAAAAAAAAATTGAAAATTTGATTGAAGCATCCACATATAATGTTTCAGATGTTGCCAAAATGTTAGTAAAATCGACAGTCAATTTTTTTATAAATATTTAAAGTTGAAATTTAAATAAAATCGGCATTTAAAGTATTTATATAAATTGTTTTAATTATTTCAGAATACTTTTACAATATAGATTAATAAAAAAAATGAGCTGATACTCCTGCCGATGATAAACCATTGCATTCGAAAAAACGATTCTGAGCGAAGTTCAGTCAGATAATGTAGGTATTGATTAATATATGGCCGTTTTTCGTCATTTTTTCATCGTTATTTCTAACGCATAGTGTCAATTTTGAGAAATTCGAAAAATGACCTAAATAAAGTACCAAGAACATCCACTTTCCTACCGGAAACATATGCTATTCGTGAAATTCGGACCATTATTTCGGGTAGTACAAGTGTCTTTTCTAACGCTTAGGGTCAATTTTGAGAAATTCGATAAATGCACTAATTATAGTTTCAACAACATCCATTTTCCAACCGGGATCATATTACGCTATTCGTGAAAATCAGAGCATTATTTCGGCCTTCGGGTAATAAAAGTGTTTTCAAACATAAAAACAAAAAATATCAACTTTAAACATCTATAAAAAAAAAAAATTAAAACTGAGAAATATGTAAGTATATTTCAGTAAAATTTTCAGACCTCAATACTAAAAATTGCCAATGTTATTTAACATTATATACCTAGGTACATAAAAAAGAGAATTTTACGAAATATTCAAAGTTCTTTATTTTGGAGAAAAATTAACCTAACGGTTCCAAAATTTATGTTGGCTTAATCTCATGTTTCAAAAATCAGATTATGATATATTGAAATTGATTAACATATATAAATTTATCTATAAGATAACGTCTATATACATATACGTCTGTCATGTAATTTCCTATAGTAAAATATTTTGTTTTATTTGGTCGATTTATATTTGTTAAGAATGTCGGCAATTTACATGTAGGTATATTAAATTTTGAGTAAAACTTAAAATATTTTATTAAGTATATATAAAAAATGCACATTTTGTGTAATTATCCAAAAATATGCAACTTTTATGCATTTTGATGCAAATATGCAATTAAAGAAATTAATAGGAAAATCTACGTATTACGAAACGTCAAGATATTTAATCAGAATTGTTATAAGTCAAATGTAGAAGAATATGCATCATTTGCATAAAAATCCGGGCCCTAATTATTACACTAGGACATTTATTCTGAAATTTTGAACTTATACTACAATTTATATATTTAATATTCATATTTATATTATTTATTACTTGCAGGTTGTATACCTAATCGGTTAAAAAAAAAAAAAAAACAGAATTATATTTATATAAGTTAAATAATAGTTTTTGTAAAATAGAATAACATATTTTATTCATATGGAGCTTCGAATATATCGCATTATGCAATTTATGTACCTAGGTATTTTTTTTTTTAACAAATGCATTTCTATTATGTAATCATAAAATTATAATAAAACCACTTTTATATACCTACCTAATTATTATTTGATTCGAAAATTTACAATATTTCTAACATTATTTCAATACTCATATGATGTACCATGTACGTAATATAAATATAAAATTGTTTACGTATTGTAAATAAAAAAGATAATAAAAGGGGCCCGTTATTGGGAGCGAACACCATAATACGCGTTACTGTGTATGCCCCGTACTACATTCTCCGTGCTGGCGAACGATGTAGCTAGTTGCTTGCTCAACACAATCTACAATTGTGTTCATCGACGACGACCACGACAGAGCATATCTATACTGCTACTAGAAACGGAGTTCATTAATTGTGATTATACAAGCAAATAAGCATAAAATTTATAGAACATAGTTGAATAAATGACACAAAAAAGAATGTGTTCGAACTGTAACAAATATAAAAGTGTTACTAAATCACAAATCTAGATAAAATTATGTGTAGGTACTTACAAAAGTCCCAAGTTCCAACATAGCCACAATATAATATAAACAAAGTTGATACGTCCTCGTTGAATATCTACGATCTACATTATATGATAAGGTTTCTTCCTCATCAATATAAGTGAATCAAAGTGATCGTTATTAGTTATTCTTATTACTAATGCACTGTGAAATAGAAATGCTATAAAAGTATTTTATTAACGGCTTAGTGTATTGAATAAAGAATAAACAGACGGTTTGGGGCCGTGTGGGGTTTAGAGCTGTTCTACTACGGATTAGGTAGCTGGTAACTTGTGGAGTTTAGAACTTGTTGTATTACTGACTCATAATATATTTGAATTAAAAGTATAATTAAATTAATAGTAAAAAGGAAAGAGAAATAAAAATAATTAATTTTCTGAAAGAGTAAAGTCAGATATCTTTTTTTAAGCTAGTGGTATAATATTTTAATAAACTATTCTGTCATTAACATTTCTAAAATTTAATAATTATGTTTGGAAATTTTCTATTTTTCTTCCTCCTTTTTGCTAATCAATCATCACAATATAATAAGATAATAGTATAGACTTATTATATAGGTACCTATACGACAACTTCTATTATGCAAAATTTCTGGACTCTCTACTACTCCGACCACTCTCTGAAATAGCATAAGATGTAATATAATGGAAACAAGTAAATTTCAAGTACTTATAATCTAATATACGTGCTTACTGCTTAGGCATATCATCCACATAGACTGTAAGTGATGAAGTAGTTCTCAATGAAAATCTTCTTGTCACTGAGATACAGCACATATTCTTCATTTTCTTTTTCCTTATTTTATTTAGAAATATCTATACTTTCCAAGGAACGACCAGAGACAATATTAAATAGCTGATATGATGAGAATATAGCATTCTAATATTGTCCATGGTCCTATAGAGGTAAACTTTCAGTTTCCTATTTCATACGTTGGCCAAACGGACGAGGTATTGATATTACATTTTCCTATTGCTATGAAATTAACGTACTACTACTGCTTCATATTTATAGTGGAGAGAAAGTGTCATATCACATATTTTTCTTATAATAATAAACATAAAAGGGAGTATAGTACGGAGTCATGCTTTTCAAGTTGGCTTTTAAGTTGGCTTTTAAGTTGTAGTTTGCTCACAAAGAATGAATCTTAAATTTGTAAAAGCTGTCCTATCTCATATTGTAATCTGATAATTTCTAGTAATGTAATAGCAAAGCATATTTTTTTTTTGTACAAACAGTATAGTTGTACAGTTCTATCAATGTACTTCCGTATTACATACCTACCCTGTCATGGTGGATTAGGTAGAAAGTTGCTTGCTTAACACGATCTACAATTGTGTTCACTGATTACTTCCATTACCTATCATATTGGTTTTGTTTTGGTTTAAGTCTTTAGTAAATAGTACTACTCTAAATAAAATAATTACCTATAGAGATCAGTGTACTACATTTATTGATATGACACCGATACTATTATATTCCGAATGATATACACAATATAATATTTTATTGTAGTTAAACTGATCTAAAAATTTAGTGCTTTCTCAATTATACGTACTAAATTCTGATTCTAGTAGCAGCAAACCATGACTTATTAGTCGCCGGTGAACACAATTGTAGATTGTGTTGAACAAGCAACCAGCCACCTAGTCTGAAGGGTCCCTATTCTCGAACTCGTGTGATAAAATATCACTAGTGATAATTGATAATTATGGGTAAAATTACAGATTTGGTATTCTGGAGCCTACATTTGATAATTTATTGTTTTATATTCAGCAATAATTTATCCCGAGTGTTTTAGAGTCCGATACATTTTTATCGACGATTTTTCTTTTGATAACTTATAAAAAATAATTCAATAACATGATATTTTATTTTTGTGTAATTTAAGTCATTTTATTTTTTGTAATTACAGTGTACATTTAAGTGTACCTAATTAAAGTGTAAGTGTGTACGACTTTTAATAAAATGGAAAAAATTCTTCACGCTATTGCTGTATTGGAAAATGTGGAATTTCAAGAAGGAGCACAAAACAAAGATTGCATTTTATTAAAAGGGTAGATGCTTTTATATTATCCGATAAGGATTTCATTAGAAATTTTAGGCTGTCGAAAATATTGGTATATCGCTTAATCAACATGTTACGTCCTTATATGACAGAAACAACTCGTTCTTCAGCACTTGATATCCCAACAAAAGTAAGTTATAAACCAAATTATTTATTATATTTAATATGTAATTTACACAGCTTTTAAAATTTAATTACTTATTGTATTGATGAGAAGGTAATATCAATATTTCCAAATTCTGTTAATACAATATTATTAAACATTTAATTTTTAGGTACTAGTATCTTTAAATTTTTATGCTACTGAAAGTTATCAATTACCAATGGGAAATGGTATTTTTACATCGATTTCCCAGTCATCAGTTTCCAGAGCACTCAACAAAGTCGTTAATGCCCTAAATGTTCCAGATATTTTTCATACATGTGTGAAATATCCTTCAAATTTTCAAGAGCTTCGTCAAATCAGAGAAGAGTACGTAAAATGTAGAGAGGGACATATTATACGTTAACTCATATTAAGCCACTACATTTTCAATACGACAAACGGTCCTTTAATATACTCAAAAATAACCTCATCTCTTATAATTTTTATTGCAATTGTAAATTTTCAATCTATACAATATGTAGTTGTTATATTTTATTTTAATAATATGAAGCAATTTAAGCATTATATTAAAAAATTATTCACTAGACAATAATAAGTAGTAATAACATGAATTTGGATAATTTAACTTATCGTATTTCTTCGTTGATACCAATATCCAAGTATTAATATGACAAGAGATAATACGATATAATCGACAAATCTTAAATATGTAACTATTCATACTGATCAGTTGATTCCTTTCAAGTATGAAGAAGGACATTTTACACAATACAGACTACAAAAATAAGAGATATGAAAAAAATTATATAAAATTAAATTATAGAGAATTGAATTCCGCATATTGTGATAAATAAACTAAAAATCTATTTTTTAGATGTGTCACTACTCAGTTGTATAGTATTTTTTATGTTTTAACAAACATATACCTATCTTATTTTTGAAATAAAATTTATCATTACACTCGTATATGTATACTGATGTGATACTACAAAATATATATTCTATATTAAATATTCATATTTTTATTATTTTTTCTTTGCAGGTTGTACCTAATTAGCTAAAAAAAAAAAAAATACATACCTATGTTTATATTTATACAAGTCAATCAATCATTTTTGTAAAATAAAATAATATATTTTATTCATATGCAGCTTCGAATATATCGCATTATATAATTTATATATTTTTTTCAACAAATGCATTTTTATATTATGTAACCCACTTTTATATTCTTAACATTTGATTCGAAAATTCGTAAATTCTAACCTAATTTCCATACTCATATATTGTACGTAATATAAATATAAAACTGTTTACACACTGTAAATAAAGAAGACAATAAAAGAGGCCCGTTATTGAGAGCGAATACCATAATACGCGTTACTGTATACGCCCCGTACTACATTCTCTGTGTTGGCGAACTATGAAGCTAGTTGCTTGCTCAACACAATCTACAATTGTGTTCATCGACGACTACCACGACAGAGCATATCTACTGCTACTAAGTACGGAGATCGTTAATTGTGATTGTATAGACAAATAAGCATAAAATGTACAGATACTTAATTAAATGACACAAAAATTAATGTGTTCGAACTGTAACAAACATAACTTTCTTACTAAATCATAAAACTAGATAAATTAATATTATGTACAATGGTTCCAACTTAGCCTCAATATATAATAATCAGAATTTCCGCGTTATTGTTGCATATCTAGATATATGAGAAGATTTCTACCTCATCAATATAAATGAATCAAAGTGAACATTATAACAAACGCTCTGTGAAACAGGAACACTTTAAATATGAGTATAGTTTTATAGCAACGGTATAGTATATATAAGTATAATAATAGAAGGTATTGAAATAATATAGAACATAATAAAAAGACAACTCTATACTACTCTGACCATTCTCATATTTAGTAATGTAATATTATTGAAACAAATGAAATTCGTTGATTAATAACTAATATGCTTACGCATCATATACCTAGACTGCATAAAGGAAGAATTAGCTCTCAATTGACATCTTCTTGCTGCTTTGCTACTGCCACTTCTTTTATCCCTACCATATCTTGTTTGAAAATAGCTAAACTTTCAGTGACGGGAAATACAGACATTAAATAGCCGATTTCATGAGAATAGCCTTCTAATGTCTGCATTTCCATCTCAGAGATTATAGCTATGTTGATAGAGGTAATCTTTCATTTTCCTATCTCATACATTGGCCAAGAGGACGAGGTATTTATCTTAAATCTATTATCGATTGAAATTATTACTAAATATTTAAAATTATCATAATATAAATATTATTATTATGTGTAATAATAAGAATAATAATGAATTTATAACAACCAATATTTATAACAGGTCATGTTCAAACGCCGACATGATAAAATATGAGTGTTTAGAAATAACGGTAAAAATAATATTGCACCTGTTTTCGTGTGTTCGTTGGTTAGTGTGTGAGTGGGAATAACAGATGACGGCTGACCGTATCGGGATTAATTTTTTTTTTTAAAAAAAGCTAAAATATTGTTGTTGTCAACAAATATCCACGGTGGGGGTCGAACCCACGACCTCCGGTTTCGCAAACCAGCGCGCTTTCCACTGCGCCACGAGGACCTATGGTTTCGATTGGTTAAACATATAAGGTATGTAAAATGATTTAAATTAAAATAATCAATATATGGCCAATGCATTGTCGTAAACAATAATATTTTTGTTCTAATAACACAAATCATAGGTACGCTTAAAATTATTTCCTAATTTCAATGATTTATCATTACGTTCAAATTCTAATCAAAATTCAACACTATACTTTTTAAACCTGTATCACTTCTACAGCACTATCAGGTATTTTTTGTCTTTCTTTTGTATTTGCAAATTCATCAATTATTTTACTATTATACTTATTATACTGCCTCATATTTATACTGGACAGAAAGTGTCATATCGCATATTTTTTCTTATAATAATTGATAACTTCATATACACGAAAGATAGAATAAAAAGTCTTGTATTTTAGAATAAGCCTGCTCACGAAGAAGAAATCTTAACTTTTGAAAGTTCTGAAAACTTCTCTTAATAAAATAGTAAATCTTGTCATGGTGGATAAGTTAGATAGTTGCTTGCTCAACACAATCTACAATTGTGTTCACTGATTTCTTCGATTACCAATTGCATTTGCTTTAACTTTAAGACTTTATATAGTACTAATATATATAAAATAATTATCGAGAATAAAAAGTAAAAGTAATAAGGAGAGAGAAATAAAAATGATTAATTTTTTGAAAGAGTAAAGTAATATTTCTTTTTAAGCTAGTGGTATAATATTTTAATAAATTATTCTCTCATCACATTTCTAAAATATAATAATTGTGTTTGGGAATTTTCTTCCTCTTTTTTGCTCATCAATTATCACAATCTAATAAGATAATAGTATAGACTTATTATATACCTATACGATAACTTCTATTATGCCAAATTTCTGGACTCTATACTACTCCGACCACTCTCTGAAATAGCATACGATGTAATATAATGGAAATAAATAAATTTCAAGTACTTATAATCTAATATACGTGCTTACTGCTTAGGCATATCATCCACATAGACTGTAAGGATGAAGTAGTTCTCAATGAAAATCTTCTTGTCACTGAGATACAGCACATATTCTTCATTTTCTTTTTCCTTATTTTATTTAGAAATATCTATACTTTCTAAGGAACGACCAGAGACAATATTAAATAGCTGATATGATGAGAATATAGCATTCTAATATGTCCAAGGTCCTTCCTCAGAGATTATAGCTATGTTTATGGAGAAAATCTCTCATTTTCCTATCTTATACAATGGCCAAGGGGACGAGGTGTTTATCTTAAATCTTCCTATTGCTATGAACCTAATGCACTACTACTGCCTCATATATATAGTGGAGTGAAAGTGCCATATCGCATATTTTTTCTTATAATACTAGGTTACTTCATAAACACAATAGAGGTCATAGTAACGTCATGCCATTTACGTTGGGTAGCTTTGCTCACGAAGAAGGAGCCCAAACTTTTCTTTAAACTGTCATATCGCATATTGTGTACTGAAAACGTTTAATAATATAATAGCAAATTTTGTCATGGTGGATTAGGTAGAATGTTGCTTGCTCAACACAATCTACAATTGTGTTTACTCATAACTTCAATTACCATAGTGGAATATTTATAGCTTTAAGACTTTAGTATATGACACTAATATACATAAAATAATTATCGAGAACAGTGTACTACACAGGGCCGGATTGAATTGAAGGTGGTTTGAACTCTTCACACGCACAGGGCCCCGCGGCCGTAGTCCGATGATGTTGTAATTTCAGAATTATCAGCGATATTAGCTAGAGGATTAAAATATTAATAATATTGTTTTTTTATCCTAAAGATCTAAATGTACAAAATGAAAATATTCGTTATATTCATTAATTTTATTTTTTATTTTTTATTTTATATTTATTTTTATATACTTTATATCTTATTTAGAGACCAGCAAATGTTAATGAACTAGACCGCAAAATTTTCCAAGTCAGTCTTGGTAATACATTTAATGATATGACACCTATACTATTATATTAAGAATATAATGTACAATATAACATTTTATTGTAGCTAAACTGACCTAAAAATTCTATGCTTTCTAAATTTCATGTACTAAAATCAATTCCTAGTAGCAGCAAACTATGTAGTAATAGTCGTCGGTGAACACAATTGTAAATTGTGTTGAGCAAGCAACCAGCCACCTAGTCTGCCAGGACGGAAAATGTCTTTAGAATGTTAACTCATATTGACCCATTGCACTCTCAATACGTACCTTTATAAATATACTCATAAATAATCACAGTTCTTATAATTTGTGTTAGATTCTGAGCGAAGCGAAGAATGTATTGGTTTTATAATGATGTGTGTCTTTTTTTTTTTTAAGTATGAAGACACTTTTACTACCTGAAATAATGCTCCGATTTTCACGAATGTTGTATGTTTTCGATTGAAAATTGGATGTAGTTTGTACTTTATTAAGGTCATTTTTCGAATTTCCCAAAATTGACCTCATGTCACACAGAAAAAGGACGAAAAAATAACGAAAAAAAGACATTTTTCCTTCGACGATTTTGATTCATCGGATAAATATGTTTATAATAGTAACCATAGTGATAATATAAATATTATTGTTACTAATAGCAGCCAAAGTTATAATATTATTATTGTTACTAATAGCAACCAAAGTAATAATATTATTATTGTTACTAATAGCAACCAAACCATCTATATAAACAGAAATTCCCATCGTAAATCTTATAATATTTCTTTGAGCACCTCCCTGGGGTTGATCATATATTCATATCGCAGATCATAGATTATTGATCAAAGGCTAAGGTCTATAATGAGAATTAACGAACCATTCGGTTATATATACATAATATTGTTAGGTGATTTTTTCCAATTCTCTAGAATTAGCTAGAGGGCAAATTGAAGAAAAAGTTTATTGTATTTTTCATGAAAACTGAAATTTCGAAGAATTCGGTTTCAATATTTTACGATAACTAAGGCAATTTTGAAGTTAAAGACTTAAAATTTTTATTGGGTATTTACATAAGTTACCATATATTAATATGTGGTAAAATTTTGGTACCGTGTTACGTTCATTTTTCTACAAAATATTGGACTTTGAATATTTCGTAAAATTCTTCTTTTTACGTATAATGTTTGATAAAATTGGCAATTTTTGGCATCAAGGTCTGATAATTTTACTAAAGTATTTTTTTTATTTACATAAAAATCCCTAGTCTCAATTTTTTTTATAGCTGTTTAAATTTGATATTTTTAGTACATCGAAAATATTATGAAAAAAATGACGAAAAAACGGCATTATATGACGGAACGTCGCTCAGAATCGTTTTTTCGAATGAAATGGTTTGCACATTGCATTCAAATATAATTAAAATTAAACACTATGTTTGCACACCTGTATCCCTTCCCGTGCTTAATAATATAGAACATAATAAAAAGACACCTCTATACTACTCTGACCATTCTCTTATTTAGTAATGTAATATTATTGAAATATATAAAATTACTATACTAATAAGTAATATGCTTATGCATCATATACCTATACTGCAGAAAAGATTAAGTAGCTCTCAATTGATATCGTCTTCCTACTATGCTACTGCCTCTTCTTTTATCTCTTCCATATCTTGTTTCAAAATAGCTTAATTTTCAGTGACGGGAAATACATACATTAAATAGCTGATATGATGATAATAGCCTTTTAATGTCTGCATTCCCCGTTTCAGAAATTATAGCTATGTTGATAGAGGTAATCTTTTATTTTCTTATCTCATACATTGGCCAAGAGGACGAGGTGTTTATCTTAAATCTTCCTATTGCTATGAACGTAATGTACACTACTGCCTCATATTTATAGGGAGGAGAAAATGTTATATCGCATATTTTTCCTCATAATAATAGATTACTTCATATACACGTAAGAGAGAATATTACAGATGCCTTTTATGTTGGATAGCTTGCTCACGATGAAAGATTCTTAAACTTTTCTAAAAACTCTCATATCGCATATTGTGTTTTAAAAACTTCTAATAATATAATAACGAATCTTGTCATGTTGAATTTGGCAGAAAATTGCTTGCTCAACACAATCTACAATTGCGTTCACTGATTACTTCGATTACCAATTGCATTTGCTTTAGTTTTAAGACTTTAATGTATAGTACTACTCTAAATAAAGTAATTATCGAGAATAGTGTACTGCATTTATTGATATGACACCTGTACTGTTATATTTAGAATGAAATATACAATTTAACACTTTCTCGTAGTTAAACTGATCTATAAATTTTATCTATTTACGTACTAAATTCTGATCTTAGTAGTAGCAAACTATGTCGTAGTAGTCGTCGGTGAACACAATTGTAGATTGTGTTGAGCAAGCAACCAGCCACCTAGTCTACCAGAACAGAAAATTTAGTGAGGGACATAATATTATACGTTAACTTATATTGAGTCTCTGTGCTCTCAATACGTAGCTTTTTAAATATACTCATAAAAATCACATTTCTAATATTTTTTATTGTTATTTTAATTTAAAAAACTATAAATTATACGAGTATAGTTGTTATTTAATTTATTAATATGAAGCTATTTACGCATTATATAAATACATTATACACTAGAATAAAATAAATAGTAATAAAATGTAATGTTATTTACCTCTAATAACATTAATAATTCTATAAATTTTTTATAAATTCTATTTACACATTTCTAAATTCATAGACATATAAAATGTATACATCCATAATCGTTTAATGTTCCATAATATGATGAAATATCGTCCATGTTCATGATATAATTATAAGGTCTAAAAAAGAGAAAGTATACTGGTGTGAATGGGATACAGGTACAACGGGGATAGTGTTAAATTTTTATTAACATTTGATCAATGATGAATCATTACATTCGTGAAAGGATTTTGAGCGAGGTCACTTACCCTGGCACCGCAAGGTCAAAATTTTTACTCAAAAATTGTACCACGAATTATTAACTAATTCGTAATTTTTTGTAACTACGATCCCCGAATTCGTAACTTAATTTAAACCCCTTTAAAACGGTTTTTTGTTTACGGGTGCCAGGGTAATATTACCAGGGTAAATAAACTACAATAAACGTACTTGTATAAAATTGATCATCATATATTCTGGCCTTTTTGTTGCTTGGTTCATGAAAGAATAAATTCTCAAAAAAAAAAAAATAAATAAATAAAATACGGACTTCCTTAATAATTTTTTCATTATTTTTCGACATCATATTTGGTACTCATTAGTTATTAGTTTATTACTCTTCTTGGTACCTAACCATTTTAAAAATAATAAATTATAACAATATATAATTATTGTAATCTTTGTAAATTCAATTTTAACAAAAGCAAGGGAAGGGATACAGGTGTGCAATCATAGTGTTTAATTTTAATTATAATTTGAATGCAATGGAAAACCATTTCATTCGAAAAAACGATTCTGAGCGAAGTTCCGTCATATAATGCCGTTTTTTCGTCATTCTTTTCATAACATTTTCGATGTACTAAAAATATCAAATTTAAACAGCTATAAAAAAAATTGAGACTAGGGATTTTTATGTAAATAAAAAAAATACTTCAGTAAAATTATCAGACCTTGATGCCAAAAATTGCCAATTTTATCAAACATTATACGTAAAAAGAAGAATTTTACGAAATATTCAAAGTCCAATATTTTGTAGAAAAATGAACGTAACACGGTACCAAAATTTTACCACATATTAATATATGGTAACTTATGTAAATACCCAATAAAAATTTTAAGTCTTTAACTTCAAAATTGCCTTAGTTATCGTAAAATATTGAAACCGAATTCTTCGAAATTTCAGTTTTCATGAAAAATACAATAAACTTTTTCTTCAATTTGCCCTCTAGCTAATTCTAGAGAATTGGAAAAAATCACCTAACAATAATTATGTATATATAACCGAATGGTTCGTTAATTCTCATTATAGACCTTAGCCTTTGATCAATAATCTATGATCTGCGATATGAATATATGATCAACCCCAGGGAGGTGCTCAAAGAAATATTATAAGATTTACGATGGAAATTTCTGTTTATATAGATGGTTGGCGGTTGCTATTAGTTACAATAATATTATTTTGGTTGCTATTAGTAACAATAATAATATTATTACTTTGGTTGCTATTAGTAACAATAATATTTATATTATCACTATGGTTACTATTATAAACAAATTTATCCGATGAATCAAATTCGTCGAAGGAAAAATGTCCTTTTTTTCGTTATTTTTTCGTCCTTTTTCTGTGTGACATGAGGTCAATTTTGGGAAATTCGAAAAATGACCTTAATAAAGTACAAACTACATCCAATTTGCAATCGAAAACATACAACACTCGTGAAAATCGGAGCATTATTTCGGGTAGTAAAAGTGTCTTCTTACTTAAAAAAAAAAAACAAAAAAAAAAAAAAAAGACCCACATCATTGTAAAACCAATACATTCTTCGCTTCGCTCAGAATCTAAAAAAATGAAAATCTCAAAAAATATTTCATAACCAATTGGTTTTATTCAAAATTATTTTTGACTTTCCACACACATGAGTCCATAAAGAATAACACAGACTATGGAGACTATATTAAACCATTAAAAAGTTAACTTGAAATACGAATACACACAAATTTCAAAATACACTCGCAATATATTCGCAAAAACACAAATTATAATTTGAGTTAAAACTAGGTTACAAATTCGGGGATCGTGGTTACAAAAAATTACGAATTAGTAGCTAACTGTTGACACCAATTTGGAGTCTGTAGGTTGATTTTATGTGATTGCGGGTACGGGGGTAATATTACCCTTTTCAGTGATGTTCATCAGATAATATATGTACCGATAAATATTTTTAAATTTGTGTCTCTACGTTCAATATAAATAATTTATCATATTAACCCTTGATGAGTCACTAAATGGGTCTAAATACCCAAATAAAAATAGTAATTGTAATAATTCACAATTATAACTAAAAATATAACTGAGTTAAGTAAAAAACATTTGAGCATCAATAAAAATTTTAAAATGTTTATAATTTATTTGTCAATTTAATTTAACATTATTGTAAAATAGAAATATTCAAAATCCTTTTTTTTTTTTAGAAAAATTAACGTAACATTTCCAAAATTTTTTTACATATATGCAGTACATATGTAAACACCTAATATATTTTTCAATTCTCTAACTTTAAAATTTTTTTAGTGTTCGTGATACATTTAAATCTTAGTTAAATCGAAATTTCATACGTTTATTACTTATATACGTATGGATTCTATGATTTTCGTTTGAATTACAATTTACAATTTAAAACAACTATAAAAAGAATTGAGACTAGAAATTTTTCTAATATTTTGTTATAATATGAAGTTATATGTATATATACTTCGGTAAAATTTTTAAACCTTAATACCAAAAATTGCCAATTTTTTCAAACATTATGTACTCGTACATAAAAACGAGAATTATACGAAATATTCAAAGTCCTATATTTTGTAAAAAAATTGACGTGACCATTCCAACATTTTACCACATATATAATCTCTATGTAAACTTCCAATAAAATTTTTAAGTCTCTCACTTCAAAATTACCCAAGTTTTCGTGAAATATTGATTTCGAATTGTTGAAATTTCAGTTTTCGTGAAAAATACTGTTATTTCGTCATTTTTTTTTTATGTTTTATCTGCCGATTAGGGTCAATTTTGAGATATTCGAAGTATATAATTTTCAACCAAGTGCATTTAAAAACCAATTTTTTATCCATATATTATTTTAATTTCTCTAAAAATTTCAAATATAAATAACTATAAATAAATTTGATATTAATGAATTATTATAGAACTAAGCTAATAGCTATCTGCTATCATAAACAAATTATGTAATTATACTAGTTATGATTGTATAAAATATTCAAACAATAACATCTAAAATTTACAATTTTAAAGACTTGAAAATTGCATATTGTTAATATCTGTAAAAATTGTATTCGCTATTTTATAATCAGTAACTATTATAATATCTGACTGGACTTCGCTAGGAATCGTTTTTTTTTTTTAAATACGATAACTTATCATTGTATCCAAATCTTATTCGAAATATAATACTATATCCTATGCCATCACCGTTATTCTTTCCAGTCGTTAAAATACTTATAATAAACAAGACGTATTTATCACATTTGTAATAAATTATTATAGTTATACAAATGTTTCTGATAAAAATCCAACTAATTATTAGGTATTTATTGATTTTTATAGGTATAACCTACCTACCTAATTTATTTTTTTATCACGACGTTTTAATTATGTGTTATAAATTTATAATCATATGTGTAAACGTCGAGATAAAATTAATACGAGTTTTGATTATAGAAATTAACTGATATTGTTATATTATAACGTTCATATTATACAGGTGTCTATTGATTAACAACATTATATGTCGTAGTACAAATAAAAAAAAAAAAAAAAACATTTTGATAGTAACGAAAATAAATTTGATAAAAAAAAAAAATGATAATAATAAGTTTTAAATTGCGTACACGTGATCCGGCAGTTGGAGGGGGTCATTTATTAAATTTGGCCGCACTATGATCTCGTTATCTCTTTTTCGGACCGGGAACGTTAATTTAATACACATAATAATATAATGAATTCCGATTAAACATAACGTAGTTATAAGTACGGCAAAAGTCACGTCAGTCTGTGATATTGAAATATTTTATTACTCTTGTTAACGTTTCATTTTCGATTAAACGTTTTAATAGAAATAAAAAAAAAAAAACGTTTCCTGTCGCGTATAATACGCTGCGATGACGTGTCGTCGTTTTCGGTATTCCGGTACGGCGATCTCGCTGTTATTATTCATGTCCGTATTGCTGCTGTCATCGTCAACGAGCACACCGAGTTCGGCGGACAAGTGTCGGCTTGATGAATCCCTCCGGGCCGAGATCGATTCCTATCGGCCCATCGTCGATCGCGTGCTGTCGTACGTCCGTGATGGTCAGTACAAGGGACGGACGTGGACGTCTCTGTCCGAGTTCACCGATCAGTTCGGTTCTCGGTTGGCCGGCACGCCTAATCTGGAAAATTCCATCGATTACATGCTGAACAAACTCAGAGCCGAGAACCTGGAGAACGTGCACGGCGAACGGGTCGTGTTTACCGGATGGCAAAGGTATTAAAAACAATAATACAAGTATATTATAATTATACAGTTTCAGGCGGTATAATAATATTATACTTATTAATAATTGTATTATTTATACCGTGGTATAGGTACCTGTTGCGCGATTACGTAAAATAATTAATATTATTGTCGATCGGATATAACGTGATACACGATATCATAATATATCGTTATACCCAAAACGCGTTCATATTTATTTATATAATATCTACGGTTTTAGGCGTAACGAGAGTGCTTGGATGGTCAAACCTAGGGTGAAGAAACTGGCCATGTTGGGGCTAGGCGACAGCGTAAGCACACCTCCGGAAGGCATCAGGGCTGGTGTAGTAGTGGTGAACTCATTCGACGATCTCGTGAATAAATCGTCATTGGTACGATATAATTTTTAATATAATAATAATATTTTATATATATATTTACTCGTATATTTATATAATATATTTTATATTATATTATTTTATTATTATTATTATTATTATTATTATTATTATTATTATTATTATTATTATTATTATTATATTTCACATTATACATTTCTAAACTTCATAGTTATTATATAGTTTAACTCACACAAAACACAGTAATTACTATTTCCAGTTATTGATAATTATACGTTAAACATACACGAAGACGACACAGAGTTAAAGGTTAAGTATGTTATATTTTATTATAGCGAACGTTTACAAGTTAGTGGTTGCAATTATTATATACGATATAAAATATTTTAAAGGTCAACGGGAAAATCGTTGTGTACAATCAACCATACGTGTCCTACGCGAAAACGGTTATCTACAGGAGCGCAGGAGCAAGTGTGGCGTCCAAGTATGGAGCTGTGGCTGCTTTGATCAGGTCTATTACTCCGTTCTCTTTAAACACGCCGCACACGGGACATCAATCTTACAGCAACGACGTGAAAAAGATTCCTTCTGCCTGCATTACGGTTGAAGACGCCGAACTTTTGAACAGGATGTACGTTCGAGGTCAGAGCAATAATTGTCGTGGCTTTCCTAGAAATTGATTGGAAATTAATTTCCAGAAGGGGATCAGAAAGCGCAATTAAGAGGGACTTGACTAGATTAGCCTCCCAAGTTCTCACTAATGTTTATTAACACACTATATGTACGATGATTAGTGTATAATTATATAATAATGTGTATGTTATTATGGCTTTATATCCCTCCACTTAAAAATAAAAAAAATTATATAAAATTATATTTTGCACGAAAAATAATAGAAATTTATTTTTCTTCATCTCCCAATTTTTTAATAAGATCTAAATAAACTCTCTGTTTATGATGAGAAAGAGGTTATTAATATATTTTATTTTCGATTTTTTGAAATAGCTAAAAGTGACAATATAATTTATGTTTGCTCTGTGTGTTACATATGTAGGCTCAAAGTTGGAAATATTGTTGAAAATGGACTCGAAGTTCTTTCCAAACGCTACGTCTAGAAACACGGTCGCTGAAATCAAAGGAACGTCAGATTCCAACAAAGTAGTTTTGGTCTCGGGTCACTTGGATAGCTGGGACGTTGGCCAAGGTGCAATGGACGATGGTGGCGGCGCGTTTATCAGCTGGAACAGTCTAGTCGTACTAAAAAATCTAGGTCTGAGGCCAAAGAGGACCATCAGGTAAAATTATAATTTATTTCACATTTTTTTATTACGTTATTCATATGTTTTAGTTTACAATTTACACAGTATGGTTTTTGTTGTTGTTGACAATAAAATTGCGATCATGTAGTAGAAAATACTTGTATATTGAGTAACAAAATTTCATTAATATTATTCATTAAATATTAATTTTTCACTGACTCGCAGGCATCTTGACTCATGGTTTAATTTAGAGAAATAGAAATCCAGAGCAACAATTTTCAAGGACCCTATTTACAATTTTATTGTACAAGATTATAAAATATTTTTATATATATATTTTAATAATTTTTATTTATTTATAGATTTTAAGTAACATAATAAATTAATTTAATATAAAAATTTTAAACTTAACTAAATATTTTTTTAATATTAAAACCAGAAAAAAGTTATTTTTAAGCAAAATTTTAGATAAATAGTAATATGTAACAGAAAAATGCATATTTACAAAAATACTATTTACTTATGTAAAATTGACATAAATTAAAGAATAAATACGAAAAATAATTATAATTAGGTAATACGAGTGAATCATCTCTGCCAAATCTGAAGATAAGTTTAATAATATAATAAATATTTTATGAAATGGAAAATGCATAGAGTCTCACGTACCTATTCCCATATATTGATAAAAGCTTATTAGTTATAATAATTTTTGAAAAAAATAAATATTTATATACTCGTAAAAACAACTTTAAAACTAAAGTTTTTATTTTAAATTGAATAACACAAGTTTGGTGTTACTAATAAGTAATAATATAAAGCTCAGATCCTTTGATACTATATTATATAAATCTAGTATAAATATAAACTTGATATAACTTCAGCAATTTCTTAAAATAAAAGAGATATGATTTGAATTACATTTTGAAATAATAAATATTATTATCAAGTTATTAAAAACTAGGTATCAAAAAATTTTACTTTGATTTTGAGTCATTTGATTAAGTGCATTAATTTATATTAAAATATAAAATAACTAAATAATTTGAATTTGAATTTGGAATAATATATAATATAATCGGATGAATTTTAATCAAATCTTCATCAGTACTTAACTCAATTATTTCGTTATGTAAACAAATAATAATACAATATGACGAATAAAAATTAGTTTTATATTTTGAGCGAAGCAAAATTGTACCTATCGGTTTTACAATAATATTTATTTTTCTGTATAAATATAATTTCTACCCAAAATAATCCTCCGATTTTTACGAATTCATATGTTGGAAAGTGAATGTAGTTGGTACTTTATTTAGGTTATTTTTCCAATTTTTCAAATTCCTCAAAATTGATTTTATGCGGTAGGAAAAACGACCAAAAAATGACGAAAAAACAAAATTTCGACGAATTCGATTTTAATATTTCACAATAACTAGGAAAATTTTGAACTTAAGACTTGAAAATTTTAAGGGTTTTGACATCTGTAATAATAAATACGTTTCTTTAATACTAATTGCTAGTACTATTATAGATTAATTATTTTTCGATTTAAGTTAAATAAAGAATTCCTATATTAATACTACCTTAGGATAGATAGTATTATTCCAAACAGTTTTAAAGGACTTTTGTTTATGTACTGTTTTACCATATTGGTACACTTACTTTCATTTTTTTATCCGTAGATGTTTGTTATGGACTGCTGAAGAAGAAGGATATATAGGAGCGTATGCATACTTAAAAGCTCATAAATCAGAACTTAAAAACTTTGATTTGGTCATTGAATCGGATGAAGGAACATTTCAACCATATGGAATAGAATTCCATGGTCCTAAAAAATCAGCATGCATTATAGCAGAAGTCGCTAAGTAAATATTGTGTGATTTTATAATAATGTCATTAATTGAAATGAAAATATACAGGTTAGGTTAAATATAATTATTTATTTTCCATTCTCGTTTTCATAATACGGATTACTTAAATTTAATAATATACAATCAATTGATTATTTTTAATATAATTTGTTACGTTTTATTTAACTGATAAATTCAACAATTTCAGATTATTTGGGTCGATAAATGCAACTACAATGTCACTTAGTAAAGACAATGTTGGTTCAGATATCGAAGTTTTTGAAGACCTCAATATACCTGCAGCAACTTTATTAAACAGAAATGAAAAATATTTTTGGTATCATCATACAGAAGCAGACACCATGGATGTTGAGGATCCAGATTCCTTGGATTTGAACACAGCCATGTTTGCTACTATATCGTATATAATTGCAGATTTGTCTGTTGATTTGCCTAAATTGTAGTTTTTACAATGTTATTAGATATTAAGATAATCGTTAATTATAAGTACCTAATTAAAATTATATTTTATTTTAATTTATAAAGAATGTTTAATTTGACTTAAAATTAAAAATATGTTCAGTAACTAATGTATTAATTTACATTATGATAATTATTATGGTAATCATTATTGTGTAGCAATAAGAAAAATACTTTATATTTTATAAATTAAAATTGTACCTTTAGATTTATTAAATTTATCATAAAAATAAATATATTAATGTATAATAGATTAACAATTAATTTTACTATATTGTAATATGTTAATGATTGTTAATAATGAAATTTATGATGATGGCTCATAATTTTTTTTTTAGAAAATATACGATTTCAAATTAAAGATTTTTCATGCATAAATAACAGTTTGTATTATTTTATGTAAATATAATTTATAAGACTTAATTTTTCGTAGAAATTTAAAACGGTTAAATTCTATCAAAAAATCGTGTATACTGTTATATACATTATACAATGTATAACATTTTTTTAAAAAAAATTTCTATTATATTTTTTTATAGGTATATACGATAAAATAATGTAACATTTTATTATTGCAAGACGGCGTTATGTTTATGCAATTTCACTACATTACTGTATTTTCCCGTTGTAATTACATATACATCGATATTAACCACTGCGTTTCACCAGTCCCTCGAGTTGAACAATTTTAATTTATTCATTTCAAATAATTAGTGCACAATTAGCGCAAATTTGTGTAAATTACGTTTCATGAAATTTTAAAAAACAGGTACTGATTAAATGCTCTACGACTACAGTCTCAGCTACCTTCTAAAAATACTATTTAATTATTATAATTTTGTATTAGAAAAATAGTAGGACAACTTTACTATACAATTTTTATTATTATTATATTAATATCTTGATTGTTATCTAAAAATTGTCTTTAAAAATAATACATGAGTTGTGAGTTTAACGAAATAAGTGACCACACACACAAATGTAAACGTAAATTTTGTATTTTTTCCACAAAACAATAATAAAATATTTGTTCATACTTCGTAGAATTTTCGAATTCATTTTCATAAATACTATTTTTTTTTTTTTTTTTTTTTTTATATATATAGTATAATTGTTACAGTCTTGTCGAAATAAAAAATAGTTTGTGTTTTGTTTACTGAGTGTAAAGGATACGTTTTAAAGATGATACATTCTAATATACGAGTACAAAATATTACGCAAACCTCAATATTTATATGACATTAATTTATTTGATGAGATCAAAATTATTAATAAAATGATAAATAAAAAATTCAATGGTATATTTCAATAATATATCAATAATATTTTTTTAAATATATATTATACATTTATATAATTTAATTTCTATAACCTAATTATTTCATTTAATTAGGTATAATTAATATATTTTATTTTATTTTTTAGCACAATAACAAATTTTAATTCGTAATAATAAATATAGTCGATTTTTTAGAACTATATTATTTTTATCATCATAATCGTCATATCCACATATTTTTTATATACATTATATAAATGTAAATATTATAATTTAACTTCACAAGGCATTGGTTGGTTGTTGTATACAGCCAATAAGTTGTCCACAGTTAATTTTGATTTTTCAATATCACTTCCCAAACTATTTCTTCCCGCAATGTGTGGTAATAGGACTAATATACATAAAAACATTAAGTTAAGATAGTGTTGAAATAATATTCATATTTTTATTATTTTAGAAATGGTTAACTAATAAATTTTATAAAATAAAATAACATAATTTCTTATTAATATCTAATTTTTATAATAGGTATACATCTATTTATGTCAATTTTATTTGTTACAATTTTGGACATTTAATATTATATTATTATATTCATTATACTTATTACTCATATATGAAATAAGAAATTAATACCTTATTTTATTTCACATAATAATAGCAAAAATATTATTTTAGATTTTAGATTCTGTGCGAAACAATGAATGTATTGGTTTTACAATGATGTATGTCTTCTTTTTTCCTTTTTATGTCTGAAGACACTTTTACTAACCGAAATTATGCAAAAATTTTCACAAATAGCATGTTTCCGGTTGGAAAGTGGATGTAGTTAGTACTCTATTCAGGTCATACCTAACCTATGCGATAGAAAAAACGACAAAAAAATGACAAAAAAAACGGCATTTTTTAACGAAAACTGAAATTTCGACGAATTTGATTTCAATATTTCACGGTAACTCAGACAATTTTGAAGTTAGAGACTTGAAACATTTATTGGGTATTTATAGGTACGATATATATATTTGATACAATTTTGGAAATATTACGTTAATTTTTCTACAAATATAGGACTTTGAATACTTCGGTTAATTCTCATTTTTATGTTTATAATGTTTGATAAAATTGGCATATTGGGCATTAAGGTCTGAAAATTTTACTGTAGTATACTGACATATTACCTAATATCGTATCAAAATATTAGAAAAATCCCATGTCTCAATTCTTTTCTATAGCTATTTAACTCTACTATTTTTTAATATTGGTCTTTATATAATAGGTACCTATTAAATAAATGAAATGAAATAATTAATACAAGAATTAAGCTATGGAACTACGATATTCATATACTTCATAATAATTATATTTTTACGTAATATTCAATAAATCTTACGGACGTTATCCATAGTTATCAATGGACTGTTCAGTGGAAGGGGTTCTGGTGTCATGACATCTAATCCAGCTCCACGAATTCGTTTTTCTCGTAAAGCATCAATTAATGCATCTTGGTCAATTAATTCTGTAAATTTATCAATTTAAATTTTACGTGGCATTTTAGAAAAGTTGAATTACAAAATATAATTATTAAATATATGATTTTAAAACAAATTTATATACTTTCATAAGTATTAAAAATTTAAAAAATCATATTTAATAAACTTGACTAATTATTTAAATTAAATTCATAATATATATGTTATATTATATTACCTGTGTACAATACATTATACAGATATTTGAATCAATGTTAATTTTTTTTTTTTTTTTTTTTTTTTAATTAGGTATTAACACATTTACTTACCGCCACGTCCCACATTTATTATCACAGCGTTTGTTTTCATTAGTGCTAAACGATCTTTATTAATGATAAACATAGTTTCGGGAACTAAAACTGAGGTTAAAATAATGAAATCGCTACGTCCAACTAAATCGTCGACCGACACCAATTCACCTCCGAGACATTCAACTAAATGTACAATGTAATTTATGACTCATTCATAAATTTTATTAAGTATTTTTAAAAGTATTGTAAGCTATAATTTTGTCTAATGCAATCCCACCGTCAGGTTTTGATTTACGACTGGTGTACAGCAATTTTTGCAATTTGAATGTGCTCAACATTTTCGCCAACGCAATTCCGATGTTTCCACAACCAATTATACCGACTATCGAATTTGTCACACCCATTCCATACGATTTCGGTAATTTACCTCTGAAAATAAACATTGGGTGAAGCAAAATATAAATGAATACATACGATTTTTATATTTAAAAAAAATCTATATACAAAAATTTCTCGATGCTAATCGAAGTGAAAACTATCCACAAAATAATTATTTCTATGGAATAGAGGTATGTGGTGTATATTTAATCAAATTTTTTGTTAAAATCAGAATATGATTACTTTATAAAATTGAATTTTTTTAAATATAATAACAATGGTAATTAATATAAATCGTATTTTTAAAAATGTACATAAAACGAAATAAATATAAGTAAACGATGAAGTATTTTACTCGTTTAATTGATGGGAATATAATATAATATGAATTTGTATTTTTCTTTTTTAAATCAAACTTCAAATTATTATCATTTTATTTATGTTTATACTTAAGACTTAACTAACGATTTCATTTTTATATTTGCGTCCATTAGATTTCTTGCCGTAGCAATTAATAGGCCCAAAGTTAATTCCGATACTCTATGTGTCGTGGCTAATGTAGTATTTCCTAGTTTAATCTGGCGTTTTCTCAGAGCATTTATGTCTATGGTATCGTAGCCCATAGATGTCGTACTGATGACTTTAAGACTAGAACCTATAATAATAATATACATTTTGTAATAATATGTAATAATAATACTATTAATGAGTATAAAAATATAAATTCCCTTAATATACATTTATTATTGTTAATTTAGTGAGCGGGAAATTGATAGTTTTACTCGGACTCTAAATTTTATTTTTTTTTTTTTTATTATTTCTTTATTAAATATTTTAATTCGAAAATACACATAATATTAATAATTTTACACATAATAAATAAACCAATAAAATTGTATTTAACACGTCATGAAACATTCAATTATATTGTATTGATAATTAAAAATATAACGTTTTAAATATAATTTACGAGAAAATACACATACAGGTATCTAACATTAATAGTAAAATTATTTCACTAAAGTAGATATTATTCACGGTTATCTAAATAATTATTAGGTTAGATAATCGTGGTATTATTATACCTGCAGTACCTGCTTTGCGTAAAATATCTGTGCTATTGGGAAACATTTTTATTCGAGTAGGTACTTTTAAAATATTAGTACATTATGTTTTATTTTATAATATACTGACTAATTATTGATGTGTAAATGAAACTATTTTATGTTCTGCGAGACTGAAACGAATATGTCAAAGAAGTAATAATATTGTATTTTTCAGTAGAATAAGTTTGATGTTTGACAAAATATAATTTTATATACGCATGCGCGATACAGAGCAAAAATGTAATTAGTTTCCTTCGATACATTTTAAAATGAAACAATATATACATTATAATAAAAATAACGGATTTCATTTATTTAAAACCATTAGTTATTATAACGAGTTAATAACATTATGTTATAATATTATTCGATTTATTGCACTTTTAGATTTTTTTAAATTTTGGTTATTAAACGTTTTTAATATTTTACAACGTGACCTGAATGGATATAGTCTCTACAATACAAGAGATAATAATATAACACTCGCCTGCTGCGTCGATCACATCTTCGTCAATTAATATTTTAATCATAGAACTCATAAGCAAACCGAATTTTCCAGGAATGTTGTCTAATAAATCTTCTTTAGTCGTTTCCAATATATGTTTGTTGATTATTTGCACGTCGAACCTGTGGAGTGTTGTATCGGCTCGGATTAATTAATAATTCCATTAGTATCGGCCAACAATAACTGAACTACACGGTTTAAATGAAAATGTAAACATTACTTTTCCGTCAAGGTGTCAATGATTTCTTGGGGAAATTCATTGTGCGTAATTAATAACTTGGGTTTGCACATTACATTCGTTTTGTAATCCAAATACACGCGAGTCGTACCTATATGCTACAAGAAACTTATATTAGATCGGTCTGTACACTGTACGCAGTACGCACACAACACGCACGATGTTATAAAACTTGAATGAACAACGGTTTGTTTATTACTGAATAGTTTTAGTACCTACCGACATAAGTAAGGTACATTATAAGTACTAATCGTAAATCGTTTATCAAATATCAATTTATCGGCACGTCGTTGACACGCGGTGAAAAATACTCGTGTAAAATAAAAATCACTTTGATGAAAAATAATATTATTATAAACGGAAACGATAATATTTACAACCAGTGTGTATAATAATATTATAATATTATTATGATCTATGCACAAAATATAATAAATTAATATTATCTAATTACACGTTAGACCGTTTGGATAACATTTTATTATAAACAGTTTATAATAATATAATATTATACGTCAGAAATAATTTTTTTTATAATAGAGGTCGACAGAATATCACTCAGTTCTAATATTAATCTCAATTAATTAAAATTGAATTAACCTTGTATTTGTAATGTTTGTCTATCGCCAGAAGTGTTTTTATTTTATGCCATTATGACCCGACGTATACGCATGTATAAAAAATGACACTATTAAAATATAAAAAAAATTGGAAGTATATCTAATATTATTATTTTATGTTTACCCAGGAGACATTTTAGATTCACAATAATTAATCTCTACAATATTACTTTTTTAATCATTTGCGGTAATTTGCATACTTAACTAGTTGCCGTGTTTAAACATTATTTGTATAAGTAGAATATATTTTAGAAAAAGTATCATTAATTTTTTTTTAACATTTACCATTTTACTTAAAAACTTTAATTTTTTTTATATTAACATTTATGTTTAAATTTTAATTCATTTAATATTTTAATTTAGACCTCAAAACATACATATATTTAACTTGAAGTAAACAAAATTAAAAATTAATGAGTATTTGCAGTGAACAGTTAAGATTAATTAAGTATTTAATACTTTATAAAGTGTACACAACATGCACTGTTTATTGTTCAAAATAATTCCAAATAAAGTTTTCAGAAAAGCAAAAGAAATGAATTTAGTTGAAGTTTATAATAATAATATGTTGTTTGCACAAACTGTTTTATTATTCTCGTGTTGACAGAAAATTTAATACCTAAAACACATATTTTATTGTTCATACAATAATTTTGAAAGAACTCGTGACGTACTTTATTTATAAAAACGCGAATATAAATTTATAAAAATATAAAGCGAATACCCACCGTTTTGTCCTCGTAAAATTAATTTTATGATTGAAATATTCGTAAATCATTTATCGTATTTGTACTTACTACATTTTCCACAAAGGGTTACAACTTCACGATAATGGTAACATTGAAAATTTAAAATTAATAAATTTTAATTTTAAATTTAAATTTTTTTTTTTTATTTTTTATTTTAATTCTAAAAACTGCAATGTAATAAAATTGTTGCTGTTCAAAAATTTTTTTCATCACATATACACTAGTATAATTGATAAATTTATAATATTCAGAAACTATTTTAATAACGTGTTATGATTAGATTTTCCTACTTTAATATTTAATGAAATACTTTGAAATTTTAAATTTGAATTTTTTTTTTTTTTATTAATTTCCATTCAGTGTGATTTGTTTTTGGCAATATAGTTTCGAAAAACACCTAAAATTATTACCATTTTATTATTATGTCATGTTTATACGATATACGTGCATTATAATATTATACAGCTGAAGTGTCATCGGTCATTAATTTCGTCTCGCCACGGTTCGTTCGGTGGTCATCCGTCATTACGTTTCTATTCTCAAACACGATACAATGATCACTAAGCGTGAAATATTTCATAACTTCAAAGTACTCGGAATTAATATAATAATAATATATTATTGTGAGAGATGAGATGACGGACGTGGTGTGCGGCCGTCGTTTGTCTCGCAATACTCGCACGACTCATGCCGAACGAGTATAATAATGCTATAATTTTGACAGTGGTAGGTATAATATTATAATACACATATAATAAATTGATATTGAAAACGTGGTGGAATTTTTGGTTTATATTATATTATCATTCACATTGATAAAGGATAAACATTTTCAGATAAAAAATGAAATTATTTATTATTTAAGAATTTTTTAGATATGACACAGGTTAGTAATAATAAGTAATAAACTAAAATAACCTACTCGTTTTAAGCCAATAAATTCAACTAATTTCCTAAATTCCTAATTAAAAATAAATATTATGAAAGTTGAACACTTTTTAAAATATATACCTACGTACAATGAAACGTTACAGATTTTGTTAAATAATATATTATTTATTTTAAATTCTATAAACATCATTGATTTCCTTACCTAATTTTTGAAATATTTTTTTTTTTTTTTTATAAAAACGTTATATAATGTCATCCTTGTCAAATTATGTATTACATTATTGTAGTTGTTTTCACTTGTCGTTATTATACTGTTTGCCTGATAACCCGAGTTTTTCTTGTACGTTTAAGTTGATAAAATATCTGTTACGAAATTAAAAGTAGTTCATTTTTATGACTTCTTATATATAAAAAAAAAAATGTAAATTTCAAAACTGCCCAAACGTTTGGTTTTACTCCAATAATAATTGTGACTATATAAACTATACGGAAAATGTAAAACTAAATACGATAGGACAAACAAATCGTGCGTACAATAATCACGGACGGAATATACAAGGCGTTTCTAAATAATACCGCACGGAGGATAAAAAAAAACTGCGATTTTCATGAATGGACGTGGTTAGAACCGATAGGTTATTGTATTTATACATTGGTCGCCGACACGATTCACACGAATAACACGAAAATAATATTTATAATAATAATAATGATAATAATAATGATAATAATAATGATAATAATAATGATAATAATAATGATAATAATAATGATAATATATGGTCGAGGCGGTGACGGTTGTTGGCGACGGGGGCTACTGTTGCGCCGCTCGACGTAAAAGGTCGGTGGGCGGTCGGGCGTACACCACGAGCCTCGCGTCGGCGGCGGAGTGCTTTTGATGCTGTCAAGCCGGTTGGCAGATGCTGAAAAGATGGTTTGACAGGTGATTTATCATAATGTTTTGAAGTCAGCGTGACGTGGCCCCGAGGCTCTCTGTACTCATTTGTCACTGTCGCCACCGCCGCCGCCGTCTACTATATGTACGCTATACGCTCACCGTTCGGTTGTCGACTGTGCGCCCAACACCACAGGGCGGACGGACGTTCCGGAGCGGCTCGTTAACTCATTTTTAATGACATGTCAGACAGGTTGTTTTTATAACCGGACCACGCCGTTGTGAGAGAGAGAAAAAGAGAAAGAGAATGAGAGAGAGAGAGAGAAAGAGAGAGAAAGAGTGAGAAAGAGAGAGAAAGAGAGAGAAAGAGAGAGAAAGAGAGAGAAAGAGAGAGAGAGAGAGAGAGAGTGAGAAAGAGAGAGACGATTTAGGCTATAATAATATTATATATGCGGTGTTATATAAATTTTGGCGTGGAAGCGATTTCTGCGGCTATTTTACACTTTTTTCTCCTATTTCAAAACGAACGAAATCACACAATTTTATCGTTTCTACATGCGAATTTTCATCAAACATATTATTTTAAATTCAACCTAGCAAATTTGTTTTTTTATCGGAAATTTCAGCATTACGTTGGTACCTAGGTATATAATAATATAATATATTATAATTCTATAAATTTTTTTTTTTTATACACATCGTACGAAAACATATTATACAATTATTATCGTATTTTTACGGTCGAGTGTTATTTTTTTTTGAAAACTTTGATACGTCAATGTCATAAAAATATAATACGATTATATTCAAGACGAAAAATATAATAGTAGGTATATAAAATAGGCGTACCATTCGCGAAATTGTAAATTTTTTTTGCCGAGCCATTTGTAGTCCTAGCGGAAAAATTTAATAATAGTATTATTTTTTCATTCATTATACGTATTTTAAATTTTTGAAAATAAGATAAAAAAAAAAAACGTATTTACATCCTTGGAGAATATAATATATTATGATAATATTTGAAGTCATAAATATTGGGGTTAGCGTGCTTAATAAATTACCTACACACGATATGCTATATTATACTTATACCGACCATCATATACCAAGGGTTCATAAATATAATTATGAGCGTGGCCATATTTTAAATTTATTATAAATAAATAACGTCATACACGAAATTTTACATATTTTTAATAAAAAAAAAAACTGTTGTTGCAATAATAGATAAAAAAAAAAATGTCATATTTACCTCGTTTATCTCCATGTACGTTAGAATATATTATAGATATACGAGTATATTAAGATATTAATAGATATTATATTATTAGAGATAATAGTATAATATTGCATCAAGTAACGCTGATAAAATCTATAAAATATATTATTGAGTGTCAATTAAATACTTTTATTATTATATTATTAATGATAAATAATTTCTGAGAGTCTGTGAACTTTTGACGAACTAAAATAAATAATCTGCCAACAAGGACCATTTAAATTTTAACTTATAAATCTTGTGTACAAGAGAAGAAACTATTTCTAATACATTAGTGTTATGACTGTTATGGTTATTAATTTTTTTTTTTTTTTTTTTTTTTGGTTTTAATTTGTACAGTGCACACGTTGAAAATTGTTATTAATTTAATACCGTCTGGTTCAGGTCCACTTTTATAATTAAATTATTTAATCGTGAACTATACATAAACAAAATTAAATTTAGTGACTCGACTCTGACTCGACCTCTACATTTCTGTTACCTTACTGAATCGTGAGAATAATTTAAGTTATATAATAATATATCATTATATAGGTGTAATAGTTATAATCACATAATATTATTTTGAGTGATAATAAAATATTATTCTCAAAAAACAACAATTTGTTTTTTTTTTTTTTTTTTGTTAAGGTACTTTTAGGTATATTATATTATTATAATAAATCGAATAAAATTTGATAATTGTATAATTCGGAGTGGGAAACTCAATATTTTTAGTAATATTTAATAAGTAGGTACCAATATTTTAGAATACTATATATTTTTAAATTTTAAAGATTTAGATTTTTTACAAATATAATTAAACATTTTTTTTTTTAAAAAAATAAAAAGTATTGCAGTTTTTTTAGTAAACCTTCTTATTTTCCTCGAAAATATTGAACGACTGTTGCGACGTCATTTAAATGTAAATATTTAAATTTGATTTTCGTATACAGATGATCATTGGCTTTCATGTACCAAAGTTGTTAGAATTACTTATACCTATTATAAAATATGTAATTTTTGTGTAACACTATAATTTTCTTTTGACCTTATAGAATAAAAATATAATCTCTGATATTAATTATTTTATCATAATCGATTATAATTTTGTACGTATAAAATGTAAGGGAAAAAATCTGTAAGTCATTCATGTATTATATTCGATTTGATTATCTAAATGCTGTTAAGTATTTTACTTATCATTTCATATTTTTATGTGTATATTATTAAAATTCTAAATATATAATAATCAAACAAATATAAAAAAAATAATCTTAGTTCAAACATTTATGACTTATGACTATGAGTGGTATAGTTAACATTGTATAAATCTATATACAAATGTATTATTATAGATTAAAATGAAACAGATACTACTTATAGAATAAATTTTATTTATATTTCATTTTTCATACTTGACTTACAGGAAAATTTTATTCTATAACTATTATAACCTAATTTAATAATTATACGTAAAAAACTACTTTTAAGAGTTATTTGTTCAAACTAATAACCTGCTGTTATTTCAATTCCATCAATAAACTACATACGTATTACTCGTACTCGTATATATTATATAAACTACACATTAGTACACTCATGTATTACTAATCGCCTACTCTGAGTGATAATATAATTTATTATCGTGTACTTGAATTAGGTACAATCATTTTAAAAATGTAATTGAATAGAAATCGTCAATAGTTAAATGTATAAAATACGTAGTAAAATTAAATCATACAAATACGTAAAAGTAATTATAAATTTGAAATATATAATAATTACTAACAATTGTCGACCAAACAATAACAATTGATTAATTAACTGAACAAATATCTATACGCGAGTTTTTTATAAATAAATTAATAACTTTAGAATTGTTTGAGCAACAACGAGCGCGTATATCGCAAAAGGCAATGGACACTTATCGCGGGTTTTGTCACCGTGGCGCCGGCAAGACGGCCGCTATCTAATTAAGACTAAAATTAAAAGTTCGCGAATATTCCCACGGCCAAATTGCGTACGACATAGTTCGATACTGGCAATACGCGGTTAACCACACGACCGAACGTTTTGAGTGTCGGAATCGACGTTCGTTGCATACCGTGCGATCCAGCGCATCCATGTTTTTGTCGCATCGTATATGTGGACGTGTACCTTTGCTTTTCATTTTGATGCATTGACACCGCCGGTCCGAAATATATTCGGTCTTGTTTCCGACGGTAATTGCTGTTAAATGTGTACAATTGTTTTGTACCATTGACACCGCCGGTCCGAAATATATTCGGTCTTGTTTCCGACGGTAATCTAGTGGTCAGTTATTCTCACATCGGTTGGCTCTTTTGGCGCGGTGACGGTCGGTCCGATATAGTTTTCGGTCTTGTTCCCGACCCTGGATGCTCCGCGAACGGTCAACTGCAGTCTAAGCTCCTACAAGTCAAAGAGGGTCCTGTCAGCGGATGCGGTGCTTGGTCGAGCAATCACGGTCTTGCGCGGCACTGGACGACTTCGTTCGAATTCTGTATTAATTTATGTAAACTTGTTGTTATTGGTAAATATTAATTATTGTCACATTATTATTCTGTTTTGTATATAATACCTATTACGTTTAGTACATTTATTTTTATACATATTGGAACCTGTGAGTTTTTTTTTGTTATTTGATTATTCCCCATTGTCACACTCTAGTACGTCGTTCAAACTGACCGTTATCGGTAAAGCGAGCGACGTGCGAACAAGAATATTGTTTCAATTAGTTTTATTCATAATTTTATAGTTATTTTTATACGTTTTCAATTACTGTCAAAGTCAATAATATACTGTAATATAAATAATATATTATATAATATGTGAATATTCATTAAAATAATAAAATGATGAATGAGATCGATGTTATTCGGTGTGAGTTTTAAATTGATATTGTGATGTGGAATATAATAATATTAATGTATACAAAGTTGATTGAAATTATTATTGTATTGATAAAATTTTACTTAAAATATTGACTCACAGTACACGATCGAAAAATAATATTATGTTGAGATTTAAAAATTTGATTCGTAGAGTTCTAAAAAAAAAAAAAAGTTGTTTTAATTTTAACAATTAATTGTATTTTTATTTTATTGTGAAATATTTTTGTCGCTACTATTTTAGTACTACATTAATCAAGTGTGGCGTTGAATGTTTTATATTAGTCATTCCTACAAACAATTATTATCATATCAATAACTAAATTTTTAAATTAACATAGGATATATTTATTTATATGTTATAATATTATTTTTAGTCTTGTATAACAATCTCAACGTAAAATCAAAAAAAAAATATCAATATTAGTACCTTATACTTATATGCATATTAAACTATTATTTATTTGTATCTAATTTTATATTATCAATATGAATTACCCGACAGTGTCTTAAGGAAAACTAATTCTTTTAACTCTCAAGTTAAATGTACGAATAAAAAATTTAAATAGTTATAACACATTTTTATGATTTAGTTTATATTTATCGCTGGACGTTGATAAAATAAAATAGGGACTGGATAATAAATTAATTTGAATATACATCATGTACGTATATTGTGATATTATAATTGAAATGTAAATCGCTATTGATTAAGTGACTTTTATTTTAACAGGTCATTAAGTTATTTATATAAATAATGAATGTATAAAAACTTCGGGTTATTTTAAAAACTTAGTGTTAAAATTCGATATTTATGTTGCCTAAACAAAACGCCTTATAAACGAAACAAATGATCGTTGTAACACACGTTTTCCAGAGAATGGCTAGTGGTGTTTTGTTTTTGTTAAATTAATTGTAGCATTCCCGTTCGGTTTATTCATGAACTCTTGAACATTTGAATGGAGTACACTCTATTATTATTTTATTATAAAATGCTTATTTTTCTGTATATAATATTAATATTATTATTATCATTTCGTTTTTATAATACCGTTATCACTAATCAGTGTATACTACCGTTTAGTGTTTTAATAATCATAATACGCAATAACACTATGTTAATTAAAACGTAATTTGTGTTTTAACAAGAGATCAGATAAAACAAAATATCGTTATCGTATATAAAAAATTATAATTTAAAAAATATTTTACTAAATGATACTGTATGATATTGTTATTTTAACTTTCTCCGCGATCGCCAATGATTTACTTACGTTTGAACTGCTGCTGCATAAATTTATCACATAAATTATGTTTTATTCGATTTCGGAACGTCCCGTTTTACATAATAAACGTATATAATTACCATTGAAAGATATAGGTGCGCCCGCAGAGTGCATTTAATATTATTTTAACCCATATTATAATGTACCTATTTTAATGTGAATGTTGTTATATCGAAATCCCGTCGTATAAATCATCGGATATTTCGATGCAGGCAATTACGGTGATTATCTACAAAACTATCGCGAGTGAAACGTATAAAAACACCAGGACTGCGGAGGCAAACACGAACGACTCGTGTCCGCCCATTAAAATATTTATTAACATTGACGATATTATTTTATTATAATATAAACATTTTGTTTTTTACGACTACGACGACGAAACAAAAACGGTCAACACGATATTATCCGGTTGAGACCGTTCGCGACCAGGTTACCAGGTCTGTCCCGTTGTCCGTATGGTTCATTTAACGCCCGTATAGACGCGACGACGACGACGACGACGAGGAAACGGATCGAATTTTACCGTGAGAAATCGTTCGTAAATCCGGGACTTAGACGGCTTCTGTGATTTATAAATGACTGGAGTTTACACGACTAGGTAAGACGTAGTGGGTACAATACACGGCATTTATTTGGCTTCATACAATAATATAATTACATTCGTGATTCGACGAAGATCGGCCAGAAAGTACGCCACGAAAACTAATATCGATATTCGGCCCAACTTCTGCGTATTATTGTACAAATATTTGATTTGAGGTTAAGTGAACTATGATAACGTCAACATGGATCATCCGAGCATCGCCATGTAAACACTAAACGTCTCGTGGAAGGTCAAAAATCATAGTGATCGAACCTCGGAAGTCCACAAAGGCACGAATACAATTTTTTCTGGAAACATATTATTTATTATTATTAATTTAACCAATTATAATATACTATTTTATTTAACAGAAAACTTGTTATTTTTTTACTAAAACTTTCATTTTGGTGTGTGTTTTTTTTATATTATTAATACCTACCTATATAATAATTAATAATATACCTATTAATATGTCATATAAATATATGATAAATTACTGTTTATAATATTTGATATTTTGATATATTTTAATTTTTCAATATATATATTATTGAAGCATACTGATATTATATCTCAACATATTTGCAAAATATTAGGATAATCTCTAGACCCATTTTTTTTTTTTTTTTATAGGTATTTAAATTTGAAATTTCAGTAAAATCAATATTGAAAGTATTTATATGGATTTTTCTTATTATATTTACAATATTTTACAATATTGTTAAATAAAATTGACAAAAATTTTTAAAATTTTATTGAAGCTTAAATACATTTTACTTAACTCAGTTAATAGTAATTGTGAATTATAACATTTACGATTTATTTTTTTTTTTTTATTTATAGCTGTTTAAAGTATAAAAAAAAGAAAAGCTGATGGCAGCTCTTCTTTTTATATACGAAATAATTGTCAAATACACAAATACTTAATAAGTACTAGGTAATAATTATTAACTGGTGCGTATTGGTGGTAATGTTCATATTATTTGTAGCAATATTATATTTTTGTCATTTTTTTTTTTAAATTTGTGAGAAAATTTAAAAGAAAGTTATTTTTCCGCTCAACTTTACAATATTATTTGTAACGGAATCATCGTAATCATTATGGTTTCGATTAAATGTATTACTTATTTAAATTATTTTGTCATTACAGTGCGATTTACCCGCGCTTTGTCTGCCGGAAAGGTCGATAAAGCCGATTTTGACAGCTGTTCGTTCAAAGGACAGAGCAAGAAACCTTAACCAAGGATAGACCACGGTTGAGAATAATTTTATAGCGTGTCGATGTCGGCCAACTGTGTAATAATATATCGGAGTAATCGAACCGAAGGATTACCGGGAACGATAAGTCTATATAATATCCAGTCCTGTGGCGGGGGAGAGTAATCGTCCTCGAATATTTTTTTTCTTCTTCATTCACCTTTAAGCCGATTTCACAGACACTCGCACACACTTAGAGTATATATATATACACACAGTCGGTCGGTCATTCAACACGTCGACTTAAGCACGCTTAACACGTGTACTTATGATCACAGGGTGATCGACAAACACGCTCGACGAGAATTTATGAGTACAGATATCCACGAGTAGGTATACCTATATTCTAGTTATAAAGTTGCTAACACTTTATATTCTAATCACTCTGTATACGGGAGAAGATTGGATATTCGTCGAGGCGATATAATAATAATTGTCGTGTTCGAACTTTATGACAAAACGTAAAGTATTAATTCCTTTGCAGAAATTGTATCGTCGAAACTACAAACTACGAATGGCGCTAAAACTTTACCACTAATCCTTGTGTCGTATTCGTATATAATCTGTCGATCCCGTAAAATGTTATTTCTACGACGCTCAACACAACATATAATGTATAATAATATTATAACGACATAATTATTATAATAATTATGACGAATTCATGAATAAAAATAATATTATCGAAGATCGAACGGAATTATAATTTATATTATAATATTTATTCGTGTGTCGTGTTTCGAAAACGATTGATTTCAATAGTAGGTATAACATTATATTAGTTCTCATCGTATTAATGATTACAAAATGGTTTGAATTAATATTAATTATTTAACTAAAAAAATATAACATAAAAAAAAAAAAAATACATATATTTTAAATCTTTATTCGTAATATGCATATAATTATTTTTCGATCGAATATTTAATGTAAATTATTATTCTATTAAAATATCACGTTTGATGTTATTAATTAAATTAAATTAAATTAAAATCGAATTATTTTATTTTTGACCGCAGTTAAAATTGGTTATATTTATTATTTAGATTACAAATTTCATCAAGATAAAAATATATCCGAACTGCGTCTCTAAAACATAGTCTATTGTTTATATTATATATAATATATATAAATACGTATTAATAACGTGTAATATAGTTATTTATAATTTATTTGATTTTAATTGTTCCTATTCTATAATTATAGTTGTGTCACGTATTATTTTACATGAAGATTAATTATTGCTAATATATCGATCGCATTGTTTTACCCTATGGCATTGAAATTGGGGGGAATGTGTTTTAAATGTTGTAATATACGTTTGGTCCTTTACCAGAACAAATCTGTTTAAAGTAATAATAAATAACAATAGAAAATCCTTTAACCTTCAATGAAATGATCAATGACAGAGAGTAATTGAAAAGAAGTTGTAAGTTATTGCTTTTTTCGTCGTCCTTTTGATATCGCGTTGTTTCAATGTAACTTATTGTGCGAATTTAAAAAATATGAAATAATAATAATCGAATTTTAAGAGTGAATAAACGCATTAATTTAAATATAATATTATATTATTGTGTATATATTAATTATATACCTACTATATTACTATTATAATTAATCACAATGACATTTCACCTTAAAATAAGTGAAAAACCATTCGAATATCAACTAAAATACAAGATTTGTGATACGTTTAAATGTGAATTAAATTCACTAAAATTGTGATAATATTATATTATAGAATATTACAATATATTAAGATCAACACAATAATACGTTATTAGATTTAAAACACAAAACATATTTTTGTCCCTTATTTAAATATTACTTTTATAGCAACATGGGTAATTAATATTAATTAGGAATATAAAATTCTATACTAAAACTGCTGGTTATATATTACATTATTATAATTTATGGCCTAGAATACGTCCTAATATAATATTATATTGGTATAAAAAAAACTTAAAAAAAAAAAAAAAAAAATATGACGTTAATTTGAATTCGTAACCCATAATCGTGTATTTAATTATTACGTATTATAATCGAGTTGCGTATCTGTTTACAGATAGATGTTACTGATAACATTTTTTACGACATGAGCCAATTAAAACCGCGGTTTCAGATTTCCTTGCAGCGGGCTGACTGTATATTATATATTATAAATATGTTATCATTAGGTACATCTTAATTTATCAAGGTTTTTAAACGAGATACCATAAAATTGTACGATATAGATCTAATGTATTCGAAAACAACATATTATATTATTTAATATTAAAACAAGCGATTTCAAACACGAGTAAGTTTACAATATATGTATACCTATATTGGACACGGGTACGAACTTAAAATGAACGTGCAATAAAAATAGTGAATTATACGACGATCGATAAATAATTGTCACTGAAACCGTGTATAAAAGATCATCTTCATAAAAATCCGAAATTGTGTGTAGGAATTCAAATAATAATAATATTAATATCCTAATTCAATAGACGAGAACGACTTGATGGTTATTGGCGCAAAACCAAGTGAAGAAAACTAATAAAATTAAATTCGTTTCGTTTTATTACACTGCAACGCGTCAAATTTTTTTTTTTTACACGTTCTAAATATTAACATATAGCTTGAAACTATTCGACGGAGTGGTTTCACACGCAGTCACAATGCGTACGTTATCATTAAAAAAAAAAATAAATAAAAAACAAGAAATTCCTAATCTTCAAAAAATATTCTTGTAATAATATTTGTGGCGAGCGCCGGGAACATTCTGGGATGCTCGCGCCGCGCGGCAG
>JAIUCT010000022.1:3473317-3500670 GCA_021307375.1 Tetraneura akinire | reverse complement strand
ATTGGTTTAGTGTTCTTGTATTTTACTTTACCCACACACTTACCATATATTTAAAAAATACGACTTCGTTCAATTTCGGACAAGCCGGACATTCTATATAATATATACAGTGGTATATAATCAACATAATAACGTTCTTGTACTTTGACGTCAATTTCACTAATGTGTATTATATTATGTATGTAATCAATGGATTGACAGGTGGTATAACTGTAAAAAAAAGACGAGTAACGCGAACTTTTTTACCGGCCGTCCCTGCATCACTGAGAAGGTGTGTGTAGGTGAAAAGCACGTGAATTGGCAACATTGGATGGAGCGAAAAAGAGTGTGTGTGTGTGTGTGTGTGTCTATATAAAAGGGGAAGTCGTGAGGAAGATGAGAAATGATAAATTACCGATGGTATAATGGTATGCGGGATCCGCGTATATTTCAACGCCGTCGCGCTGATGGGGTGGAAGGTAGAGACACTTCACCGCGCGATGATGGTTTTGGGAAACGGAAACGTTGACGTGGCGGCGGACGGCAACAACCAATTACGTTGAGTAGCTCGTTCATCAAATCTCATTGTGAGATTTGCGTGTGCGGCAACGATGACCGAGTATGACATTTTGAAAGGTTGGTGTAAGCGCGTCATTTTAGTATTCAAAATAATATTTTAAATTTATTTTAGAAGGCCAAACGTGTTGACAAAAAAATTGGTTAATTGTAATTTTTGTACCACCGATGTTCGTTGACAATCGATGTAAAAATAACGATTATAAAAAAAAAAAAATAACGTATATTTTTAACTAAAAATAATCGCTCATTTTTAATTTAATCTCGTGTCGAATGCCCGCGAAAACTAAACGACAAATTCTACGTTTCTTTTAGTTTCGTGGTTTTTCTGCTGTGTTTTTGACATTGATTAAAATGTTCGAAAAACGATCCGAATAAACAATAAAGTACCTATTGAAGAGATAAAATTCTCAATTTGGACTATTATTTTCATGTTTTATACGTGAAAAAGTAAACCTTTATAATAAAATATAAAAAAAAATTTATAATAAATTATTACAAATGTATTATAAAAATAATTTATTATTATTAATTTTTTTAATAATATAATTTTTCAACTCCATATACGGCAAAAATAAAAATAAAAATTGATTGCCAACGGCACGTAGTGTTCCCAAGCGGTCACCCATCCAAGTACTAACTACGCCCGACGTTGCTTAACTTCAGTGATCGGACGAGAACTGGTGTGTTCAACGTGGTATGGTCGTTGGCGTTGAGTATTGAGAAACTCAATCAATTTCAGAAAAACATTTATTCAAATTTACAAATTTATACACGATAAATATTATTTATTCATCAAAAAGTAATTTATTAGTAATTTATTTTATTCCATCATTAGTAAACATTTGTATTTATTATTACTCATTAGATGCACGTGTTAATAATTATTTTCGTAAGTGTACAAATTTTACAAAATTATATTTTTTTAATTCTTTCATTTTAAAGAAGAACGCAGCTAATTAGTCGAGTACAAATTAAATATACCTGCCTAAAAAATATTATTTATTACTTTTTAAACTATTATCTGATAATTATAATTATTTATAATTTATTACCTAACTTATTACCTATACAAGTATGAAGTATCATATTATTATTATTATCAGATACATCGTTATTATAATTAAGTTATTTGTTTTTAAATACAATGAAAACAAAATTAAGTACCTATAAAATTAATTAATTATTCAATTACAATATTATTATTAATATTATTATTTTTTAATTCAATTCTTAACTGAATTCATCTTTTTAATTATTACATACCTACTGACCTACTGTTTTAATGTTAATAATATAGGAACATTTAGCAACATACTTTTTTAGCGATATAAGTATCACCTCTACACACGTATTACATATTATATTATAAAATTGATATACCAGTGAGTACCCACGTCATACTAAAATTTTCATGCCATCAAGGGCGGTCAAATAAGTAGGTAATGAACTAATGACTGATAGAAAATGAGAATAATTATTATTATTATAGCGTCATTATAATTATTAGCTAATTAACTCTTGTCTCTTATTAATAATAATTATAATAATTAATAACTATAAATAATTAGCGTTCACTATTTTTTTTTCACGTTTAGTGTAAATAACCGCAAAAAAATACAAGAGGTAACGTTAATTATTATTATTATTATACCTACCTACCTACGTTTTCAGTTTATATTATGACGTATTTTAATATTGTCTCACGGTCAAAAAAGTTATTATGAACTATTTATAACGTATATAGTTGATGGTCGGTTAGAGGGTGGATCAACCCGCCCCCCGATCGAATATTTTTTTATTTAAGGGTTAAACTTACTACTAAAGTATACTTTATACTAAGAAGGTATACTTTCGACATTATATGAACACGATATATCGTAATAAAAAAAATAATTATTAAAAAACGTTACGATAAAAATATAGTTTATTTTATTAACGTGAAATCTTCGAAAAATATTTTTTATTTTTTACAAATCTGCTAAACTGTTTATATTCAAAATCAGGGATGGGCAAGTCAAAGTTCATATAGAGAGCCAATTTTTTATATTTTAAACTCTTGCGGACCACATCATAAATTATATTATATAAAATCTTTATTTTCATAAATTATATTAATAATTAATAATTTATAATATTTAATAAATTAATGATTAATTTACCTATATATTATTTATGATTGTAATATAATATATATAATATATTTCTTTTTTATACAAAGTCGTTGATACATTACAATTTTAAATATTATAAAAAGTTTATATATTCATAAGAAAAAATTCAAAATTAAATTTAAATAAATTATTAATTAAATACTAAGTAAATTATTTCTTAAATTGCACATAGAAATTAAATTATATAGGTAAATTTTAATATATTATTATTTTATTTTAATTTTTTTTTTTTTTTTTTGTAAATCATCTCATTCGAAAACCCGATTTTGTGCGAAGTTCTGTCAGTTATGGGCGCATGTAGGGGACTCATTTAAGGATTTTATGGGCATTTATATTAAACTAAGAGACTTGAAAAATTTATTAGGTGAACTCTTATGTTGAAATATTAATATAAATGGATATCTATGCGTTTTAAATTTTTAATAAAAATGTAAACATTTTAATCAATACCTATATTACCTACCTATATTTGACTGAACTTCGCTCAGAATCGTTTTTTTTTTTCAAACTTTAATCAAAACTCAATACTATCCACTTTACACCTATATTTCTGGTTGAGAAAGTGTTTATAAACATAAAAGAAAGACATCATCATTTCGAAACCAATACATTCGTTTCGCTCGGAATCTAAAATTTAATGACGAAAAATTCAAATGCTTCTTCCACAGCAATATCATCTCTTCTATCTTTCATTATTATTATGTGTATACTTATTTATTTTATAAGATATATATATATATATATATTAAATAATATTCTTTATAAATCACGTAGATTTTTATCAATCCTGCGCCATAATTGACCCATCTTAAATCCGTTCAGAGATAGGACATTTCCAATCCACCGAGTCTTTCATCCGTCAACAAAGTTTAGAGGGTGCGAAAATATATTAATTCGGACGTTTTTCACCCGTCGTAATTCCATAGGGGAGGATAGACAGATGTGGCTGACAAGTCGCATTAATTATCAAACCGTAGACGCATTAGACGAAGGGCTGCCATGCAACAGAAACTGACTTAATTGCCATTGGATGTCAAATGACATCAAATGCACAGATACTTAAAGTAAATACAAAATAACGCATATTTTGATGATGACATTTTTTCCGCCCAGTGTACGAGTATAATATATGATGGATTTAAAATTCATTAGCGACATTAAGTTAATATAAAAACGGTTATATTTAAAAAAAATTTTTTTTAAATATTTTATTATTATCAGGGTCGTACCCAAGGGGGATTCTGGTTCAGACCCCCCTCTCCCATTAAAATTTTACACATTGTATGAATACTATAATATAGTAATATATAACATTAACACTAAAAAATTAACATTAATTTTTTTCATTTATAATATATTTAATTAAATAATATAATATTTGATGTAATTTTTGAACCCCCCCCCCCTTTATAAAATTCCTGGGTACAACCCTGATTATTATAATACATATTTTGCTTTATATACATACAACCTGCTTGAATACATTATTCTTTTTTTGTGGCTATATTCAAAATTGAAATAATATTTAATAGCAAAGTAAACTGTGATAATAATATTATAAATTCAATTTATTCGATAAACATTACAATGTGCGATACGTTCGAAATAGTACAAACAGAGCCAAACTATAATCATACTATAATAATTTTGTTGAAATTTATTTAAGGCGTGAAAATTAGACAAATCATTTTTCCTTCATTTAAAATGCAAAATATGATTGTTAATCTTGACGGTTGAACAATAATAATTAATGATATAATATAATAGTCTTAAAAATGTTATGAATTACAAAATATATTTCTATATAATAATCAATGACAACTTACACTCTCGTAGTCCTTATACATTATAATTAATAGTTTAGAACATTAATTATAGCATACAATGCGTTTAAAAACAAAATTTTTGTTTACATAATTTTAATTAGTTCACGGATGAAATAGTTTTTATATTGGCGTGTATGTTATTATGTCATATAGCCATATAGGTAGGTACGTTATAAAACATATTATTAAAATATTTTCAGAATTAATATTATTTTTTAATTATTATATTTTAACGGAAATGAACATATTAATAATTATTACTTGTTATGTACAAGGTTATTGTAATATATCATAAACAAAATTTGTGTTCTATAATTAATTATTATTTTATCGTATACCTACATACGATAATATTATTATGTTATAACATAATATTATAATAGTTCCAACTATTACACATTTTATTTCGACCAAGGTAATTCGCGAATTAGTGACTTAAGCAATATACTTGAATAAATAAATAATAATAATAAAATTATTATTTTTTAACAACGAGTTTTTATATGGAAATTAAAAATTACAATTTATAAACAAAACATACGAGTACATAATAATACGTATTAATATAATATTCGAACTTTGCCTAAATTTCATTATAGATCATATTTAACAATATTATAGATACATATAAATTAACTGAATTATTATTGTAAAAATAACGTTATCTTATTTAAAAAAAAAAAATTATAAAGATAATGACGTATTGTTATCATAAAAAATCACGAAATTTTTTTACACGTGACGTATACTGCATTAAAGTAATATGGTTTCGATTATCGATATAGTGAAATTTATAGGATTTTTACTTTTTTTATACGTTTTGTTTGTACCTACCTATATTTTTTTTAAAAAATCAATCTTACATTTCACGTTCTATCGAATAAATGCCCTAAATCGTCTTATCTTTTCCTCGGGGACTATTACATTATCGCGTGGCCTTGTTTAAACGGACTGTTTCAAAAGTGTTCAAACTCGCTAGTCGTTTCTTCATTTTTTTGGAATAGAGGATTGTTTATGGATCTGCAACAGATTTATAATGTGTGGAAAAGCCATCTGGTCATGCGAAACCGTAAACGGGACTTCAGGGACGAGTAGATTACGTGAATACGGTTTTATTACTATAGTCTCTGCAGACGATCGAAAAAAAATCCATATTTTAACAATATAATAATTTATCTATACTTAAAAATGCATGTGCGTCGATCCGCACTCGATCAATTCTTATACCTAGTTATAATGAAACACGATTTTAATATTATTATCGTCGATAATAATAGCATCGTTACAATGAACCAATAACGGCAAGATATTATTATACCTTATGCGCTTATTGCGTTTATATAATGTTCATACGATTATAATATTATATTAATATACGTTTAGAGTTTTGTACGTTTGTTCAATTCGCTAAAAATCGTGAGTTCCTAAAATTGTTATCCTGCGCATACAGAATTGAGACGAGTCATTCTTAAATTGTTTACACACGTTTAGATTATTTATGAAAAAGTTTTCGAAAATACTTAGTGAAATAATTATTAATCATAATTTCCATATATTACCGCACATTAAAATAATATTCAATTTCTTTCACGTTGTAATATTTAATAATATACTATCTATAACATCTAGATTAGTATATTTCGTGATTCTATGTGGTATAGTTTACATAATAGTAGTGAGTTTGATCATCCAATAATATAATTTTATAAAGTATTATTTTACAGAAAAAATGGATTAATTATTGTATCTAATTAGCTTACATTTTTTAACAAGAGGAATTATAAAAATTTCACGAACGAAAATCTTTTATTTCGATGACAAAAAATATTAAGACGGAAATTGACCATATTATTTTATTTAAATTATTCGAATATTCGAGAAACCTAATATTATGAATAATATGTATATCTAATATTATAGTTTGAATTTCATTAAAAAAAAAAATGTAGTTTAAAATACAATACATATTATGAGCTCAACTAGTTAGATTATATAATATATTGATAACTCAAGTAAAAATTTAGTGAAGAGGGGTTAAAAAATATAAACCTTTAAATTTAATTACATTACAGGGTATATTTCAACCCAAAAACTTCCTCTATCGTAAAAAGTATTGAAGACGAACGATAGAAAACATGTAAGTGTTATATACTCAAATCGTGTTACCGTTATGTATGACGACATTTTGAAACATTAGACGAGAACGACGTCAGAGTGATGCACGATTTCGTGGAAAATTACGAGTAAAAACACGGTCTTAACGATTATGCGAAATCATATTCCCCTCCTCTTAGTAGTTGTATACTATACGCGAATAATCAAATCTAATATGATATTATTATTATTATTATTATTATTATTATTATTATTATTATTATTATTATTATTATTTTCGGTACCATCGTCAGTTGATCGTGAAGAGCAAACGAAAAACGACGTGCACATATTATACGTCGGACCGGATATCTTCCGGGTGGCGGCGCACGAGATCGTTGTCGATTCGAATTTCAAGAGTATATAACCTCTGGAAGCCCCTCGAATTATAGGTCGTGCGAAACGCGACTGATCCGTAATATAATATAATAGTATCATGTCAGAACGTTCTTCAGGCACGAGTATGTACTATTGTATTATGATAAAATTATGAAGTTTCGATCCGGTTCGGCCCAGCTCGGCTCGGTTCGATTAAAAATACACAAGTGTACAAGACTACAAGTGACGATGACGTGTCGTTACGTCGAATTCGACCAAATATTATACGATACATTAAGACTTAAGAGTCTTTTGGGTTCTTTTAAATTTCGAAATAATGTACAGGCGCGCTGTGTCCTTCCTCTATAGTCGCCGCCCTCCGAGTCGGGGTAATTGTTACAAAGCACATTGTTCGAGCATTTGCGATATGATGTTCCGGCGGACCGGGGGAGGAGGTTGTAAAGTACCGACGATCCCATTAAAATTGGGGTTGTCTCGCAGTGTGATTAATGTTAAATATGATTTATTAACAGCCGTTGCAGAGAGGGAGCTGCACCGCGTGCTATATAAGACCTGTCAACAAAATTAGTACGACGGATGAGAATATTATATAATATATAATACGACGTATACACTGTAATTTTTCGTTTTTCTCATAAAATATTTATTTTTATTTTTATTTAAAACGAACGCGTTGCACGTATTATATTATATAATCTATGTTTACTGGATCAAAAATGGCGCTCGTACAGGATTCAGCGATGAATTAAAAAATTTTCAAAATCGTTTGATTATATATACCTACAACCGATAGCCTTTCGGGCTCATGCTATATAGAGACCGAAAGCCAACAACGAGAAATTTTAAAAAAAAAAAAAAAAAAAAACAATTATTATTTTTTACATACCATTTACCGTCATTATATACGGTTTGGTTAAAATGGCCGTGTTATCAAGGTGAGTCCGATACGTTTAGACTCTAAATGCACCAATGATTACTATATTATTTTATTATACGTGCTGTAAATTCATTTGATACGATTTATATGATTATATTATTTATTTTATAACGTTCAAGGTAGTCGTCGTTGGAAATTTCATTCGTCGGAAAGAATTACAAAAAAATAGACCTTCGGACGAGATAAAAAGAAATAATATAATATGTACCTATAGGTAGTCGTTTTATTCGCTGGTTGATTATATTATTTTTTTTTTTTTCTGGTCGACGAATTATGTATTTATTTTGGAATATTTCAAATCGCCCTACAGCTACAGTTAAAAGACGAACATCGTGAGTATCGTCGTACAGAATTCGAATTCACGTTTTAATGAAATATAGAGACATTATAATTATTTTAAAAGACGATAGAAACTAATCATGATATTATTTTATGATCGAACGAGTACAATATTAAAAAAAAAAAAAATAATAATTTCTACCATAATAAATTAAGAAAATGCTTATATCTACTTAATAATTCATTCGTATTTCGTGAGAGTTTAAATTGATTTGCAATGTTAGGATATAATAATTATATGTATCTATACACGAATGAATTATTATATAGAAATACGTTAATTCTTATTTTAATAATATTATAATATTCCACTTCAATTCTGAATGTTTGTGAAGTTACGTACAAATAATTGTGTAATATTCATAATATTTTTATATAACAATTTTAATATATGGTCGTTCATTCGTTCAATGTTCATACTTCATAATATAACAGTGACATAGTACCAACCTTCGATTCCATACAACTCTTGTATTTTTACTATGGAGTTTATGACATTATATAATATTTCACGAGAAGAAACATTGTTTGTCTTGATTAAAATGTATAGGTTAGGTTAATATGCAATGTATATTTATTTTCACTCGGGTACGACAAAATAATATTATTAACACGGTAATAAGCGTAATAATTATATTAACGCTCGTATAGGTTCGTTATCTCTTCTGACGTAATTTTCAAACGCGAATTATTATAAGGCGAATAAAAAAAAAAAAAAAATTGAAAAAGGTAGAACACGAATATTAAACATTCGTTTTGGTTAATTTTTGCATATACACTGAAATCCTAATTGATTTATAAATTATTCCTCTCGGCGTATCGCGCGATATTACACGACAGCAACTGCAAAAATTACCATACGTAATAAATACTGCGTGTTATGTTAATTTATATTTTGAGTGTAGTGTTTTTACAAAAATATTATTAATAAAATAATAACAAAATTATTCATATTATACGATTCGAAGCTTCGAAATGTACAACGCGCGGATCTGTTTATCATTGTTAACCGTATTATATTGTTGTAATATTATACGATGACTGCAGAATGATTATATACATAATATAAAATGTCGGAAGGATGTCGATCAATGCAAACATGTTGGTATATGGTATACGGTCGGGTAAAAACGTCGAAACCGAACAATCGACACTCGACCCGACCTGTCACGGTATAAATATATATACACGTTCGATTGACCGGTGCACAGTACACACAGAAAATAACGGTTAAATTTGTTTCAAGAGTAAAAAAAAAAGAGTAATAATAATAATTTGTAACCGCAATCGGGTTAAATGTACTTTTTTTTTTTTTTTAATCCGTCGAAATCATTAAAATTCGTCAGTCGTGGTCATAAATATCTATAAAATGGTCTGTCAGTGAGGAGAATTATGTGTAAAAAAAAACACATAATAATAATAATAATAATAATTTCATTATTAATGGAAAAACGAGCGAAAAAAATGCGACGACGACGACGATGATGATTATAATAATAAATAAACGAACAACACTATAATACGCGGTCGTCAAAGTCAGCGGAGCTCGATCGTCGGCTAAAAGCCTGTCGGTGAACGCGTCACTCACCTTCTCTGCAGCCGACCGCAATTCCATCGAGTTATTCCCGTGATAAAATGTATATTATGACGTCGACTATAATACATTATTCTGATCTAATCCTGTTCGTTTTCTTCTCCTCGTGCAAGGCTTTTTGTAGCAGCAGCCAGTTGTCACACGCGTGATACGCTAAAAAAAAAAAAAAAAATTATATATTTATAAAATATTCATGAATATGAAACTAAACTATAATAGTTTCAGAAAAATTTTTTGTTAATACAATTTTAATTAGAATATATAATAATAGCATGAAAAATTTAGAGTTTTCAAGTAATTAATTAATGTTAATGTAATGATATTCTATAAAAAAATTTCGGTAAAATTGTTAGGTAGGTACCGGTACCTACATTAAAATGTAGAAAAATTAATGTTGATACCGTAAAAATAATATAACACATAATCACTAGTATAGTTAGAATTTATATACTACCTAAATGTTTTTATTTTAAGATAATGGGATAGGTTTTATATTCGTGGACATTTTTATAATAAAAACTAAAAAAAAAAGGTAATTCAATATTATAAAGTAGGTACCCATAGTGTTATAATTCATTGCTACATTTCAATTTATATGTATTTATGACCGTGTAGAGTATCAATAAATATTAAAATAAATATTATTATTGTCAATTATGAAATAAAAAAATATGTAAATGTATTTTTAATATTGAATATTTATAACTATAATATAAGGTCACTAATATAAAAACAATATACTCAAAATAAGTAATATTGTAATAACCTATAACCGCAGGCGTCTATTAAAAATTACTTTTATATCCAATAACATAAAATATATTATTTTATTCAATAATAGACGGTTAATTTAAAATATTACTTTAATTAAAAAAAAAAATTGTGCTTTAATGATATATATATATATATATCATTTTAACGATTCCGGATGGTTTTTTGAGAAAAAAGTTCTTAATTGTTATCAATTCAACATATCGATAAATCTAATAATTTAGATATATATAAATTGTGGAGTATATATTTTCATTTAATTAGTTAAATTAATTTAATGAGTAAATTAATAATTACATGAATATTACAACTATATGTACATTACATTTAAATATTTATTTATAAAACACGTTAGTATAATGTGACGTTCAGTTAGGTATTTTACGACTTTCTTTTTTTTTCTACAGATTGATAACTGATAATGATATAAAAGAACGGAAAAATTATATATAGGTATACGAATATAATATCATAATAACTGCATATATAATATTCTATTATACTGTATACTATATAGTATTATCATATTGCTGTTATATTTACACAATCAAACAAATAACAATATTTATAATCAAACGATGTTGGTCGTCGGAGGATTGGTACAACGCATTCGGGGATGAGCATAATATCACCAGTTGTCGGTGTTGTTGTTTTGTTTGATATGTATATATATTATACATATTATATAATATTATTATTCAGGAGATCCCGTCGTGTTTTGGCGAGGGTACTATATAATATACGTTTGTCGTATGCGGGTGCAACCGGTGGCCTGGTTAGCAGGGACGTCGCTCGTGAGCCGTATAGGGGATGGAAGTTAGGGTGATAATGGCTTGTTTCGAACGAAGACTAACGAGATTCTTTGCGGCGGCGGCGGCGGCGACTTTGGCGTCGGCCGACACGTACGCACATAAATCACGTCGACGGTCGTACATGTTTATGTGCGTACACGAGTATAAGTTATGTATATAATATATACGTGAGAAGAGTGTGTGTATAAATGTATATACATATACCATTAAAATGTTTATGATGTGCATAAATTTCGCTCGAAAAACGTGAACGGTCCCCAGTATCGATTGACAAGAGAACGCTAAAAAGAAGTGCCGTCCATTTTATTAATCGTGTTATGCATATGATGATAATATAATAATATTACGTAATTTACGAGTATTAATGTATTATAAATTATAATAATAATATGCACATTTTCACAAGTTCGGTATAACGACTTGTTCGTTTTTCGACGGCGAACTGTACGTCGATTTTAGAATCTTATAATATAATAGATAACCGAAAACGCGGTATATTCTTTACTCGAAGAGTTTGAGACCTTTATATTTATGTAGAATGTATACCTAACCTAACTTAACCTATATTGGGGATCTATATACAGTGGCCCAACTATGGAGGTTATTTTTTAAGCGTCTAGACGCCCATCTCGGACGGACGTGTACACGTTTTTTAACCTATATCGAATGCCGGATTCCAATGGCGTAATCACAAACGAGTTATACCTGGAAGGATTATTATTTAGCTTAAGTATGGATACACGTCCTCGAAAAAATATTGGATAGGTTGTAGAAAAATCCTAACTTCCTAGGCTCTAAGATAATGGTATTATTCTTATAATTACCTAGGTATATATAACCATATTACATAAATATTATACAATCAGGCCTATATGGGAGTAGAAAATCTACAATAATTCTCTAAACATACATTTTATAATTTGTTATAATATATATATTATATTCTTGCGATTCGATATGATTCGAATATTACTTTTTTTTTAAAGTTCTTCGATTTATACGAGTCTAAGTATACACACGGTTTAGTATTCAATATTCATCTGCAACCCTTGTAGTTATACAAATTGAGAATACTTATTAATGCCGACCATCCCTCCGAATGGGACGGAGAAGTTTGCAGTACAAATACAACTAAATGCGATAACGTGGCAAACACTCGGTTTAACGTTAATTTTGATATTATATAACGCTATAGAACGACTTTGAAATGATTCCAAGTCATTATTAAGATTTACAAATAACCCTCCCTTTTTAGCTTGCCGTCGTGGACAGATATTTGAATCGTTGTGCGAACGGTAAAACGTCAAAACAACCAAGTCGTGAAATAATAACGTAGGTATTATTTTTGATGTGCGAAAATGCGAAAGTGCACGTAGCAGAATATTCGTATTCATTTTTTATTCAACTCGCGTGCGTTAGACAACGTATAATGTGTACGGGTGTGGGAGTGTGACGGGTAAAATAAAAAGAAAAGTTTTCGCATCAACACCGCAAAAGAAACCGGATACCGCGAAAAAGCTCATAAATAAGTAGAAAACGCTGTATCCGCGTGCGGTCTCGTCGCAGGAAAAACGATGCGGTAATGAGTATAAAAAGAAAAGTGGTTCGCGTGCGTATTAACAACGAGCAGACGGTATTATGATCATAATATGTATACTTATACCGGGTGTATGACAAGAACAAGATTTACTGTTGGACATTTATTTATATTTTTATTTTAATCTACTATAATAAAAGCTATAGTATAATTGTCATATTAAGACGAATAAAACAATATTATAAAAAAACAGACGAGTACAATAACTTATTATAATCGATCGAAATGTTTGAAAAGCTCGCGTTTTACGTCGATTAACGACGAAACAAAACAACGCCGAAACATTTTTGTTTTTTCTGTATAGTATAATATAAAATTCTTTACTTAAAATCGTCGAGGTATATCAACGAAAATATATACGAGTAGATACCTACGTATAATACAGGGTGTATGAGGAGATTGTTTTCGTATTTTTCGCTTGGACGACTCGAAAAGTACGTATACATAATATTATACTCTCGGAGCGTTGTGTGACCCTGTACAATGCACGAAATGCGTCTTTACGTTCCTAACATCAACGGCGGGTCTCGTCTTTCTCGACGAATATATTATTATACACACACGCGTGTATACAGGAAGGTCGGGCGGTATATGCTCGACAATATGAATAATGCATCGGATATGTAACCTGTTATTTTTTTTTATATTTTCCGTGCGAACGAGAGACGGTAATTGATGAAATCCGATATTAATTCGCAGCTGTCATCCTCGGTACGAGATAAGCCCGGTTGATGAATGCCCGGATAAAGACCCCTGGCGCAGTGTTCACGCGCGGTTTGTGTGTGTGTACCCGGCAAGTTTTTTTTTTCCCCCCCGTGCACACAACCGAGTTTTGAATTACTATACCTGTCAACTACTGTAAAACACTCGTCCCTCACCGATGCCGTACGCGATGTTTGACACCTCCAATAACACGACAGGGACGATAAACGTATAAACTACCCCGTACGTTACGAGCGTGCACGCGCCCTCCCGAACGATGACGATAATAATAATAATAATAATAATAATAATAATAATAATAATAATAATAATAATAATAATATGATGTGTTCGAAAAAATCCAAACTGGAAATGCTAGATAAACACACACCGATGACAATAACGCAATAATAATAATAATAACAATAGTATTGTGCGATGAGAGATTATGATTTCACCTATATATTGTGTATTTTTTCCCCAGTGATTTACGTATTGTTGCATTTCATTTTATTTTTCGTTTACATATGTATTTATATTTATAAATAACGAGCCATAATCTTTTAATAATAATCGAATTTCACCGCTCGCCGTGAATACGCGATAGTTTTGTCATTTGTCGTATCAAATTGCCAACGTTTTCGTATATTAACGTCGCTCATCCCGTACAACGGAAAATAATAATATTATTATCTAACTCTTTTATCGCTTTTGGCGTGTTCGAATAATAATAAATGCTCGTATTACCTGCTGCAGATTGTAAATCCAATACCTCGTAATATACGGAAAAAATAAATTAAAGTTTTTGTCCATCTCGTATAAAATATACTATTATAGTGTAGTAAACACGCCGTGACGATGACCGTCACTCGTCCGACGTCGTCAATTTGGAGGATTTCTGCAAAATTTCACGGTACAACGAATATGTATAATTATTACATCGCGTCTGGTTACGATTGTACAATAAAAATATTATAATAAAATATAATTTATGGTCGTCGCGGTATAGACCGGGACTCGGGTGACCCGTAATTATTAACCAACGAAAGTTTATAGGTATATTATATACTCGAACAAAATACGTTACCGCGACACAAACTCAATACGCCGCATTCCTTTAACCCATCAATAATAATTAGGTATTAATTATATTATTATTACCTATTATTTATTACGATAATATGAGACAATATTATATATAATATAATATCGACTGACAATATGTTATTGTTTATTAATTACCTTTTTATTTTAGCTACCTGTTTTTTTTTTACCGTTATCGTTGCCTTTAAAATATTGTGTATAATAATAATAATAATAATAATAATAATAATAATAATAATAATAATAATAATAATATTAATAATAATAATAATAATATTAATAATATGTGGTGGCAATAGTAATAATTTTGTCGTATCCGGGGCGAATGAATAATGGTAATTATTATCGTAATTATAACTCCACGCGGTATAGACGTAGGTAATTTTTTTTATTATTTTTTCGTCCGCTAATTTATACATACCCGTCGCACATGCGAACCTCGCCAAAGCGATAATTATGAATATATACTCGGGTCGATAAACTCGCCGCCGTATAATTTACGTATAGAATAAATTCGTAACGTAATCATATCAAACGATGATTATAATAATAATAATTTTATTATTAATAATTATACACTCGTGTCGCCATGATAATAATGGGTATTTTTTTTTCATGCGGACGTCAAAAATTAAACGTCCGATCGGATCGGGTGGAAATAAAATAAACGTGCGCAACGTCCAAGTACGATATTTTGTCCCTTCGGAATATTCGAGTGTAGGCGAAATGACGTGCGCCCTAAATTTTTTTTTTTTGCATTTTACATTATATAGTTTACACTTTCTAGTAGGTACTTTCGTCCGTTAAACAAATAAAAACGTTCTAGAGTCTAGACCATTATTGTTATACCCGCGCGTTGTCGTCTCGTAGATATGATTAAGAAAAAATTAAAATTAAAATTAAATTGTTTTCCTGTAGTTTCTTCTATTTTTTTGAAGTTTTGTCGATAACACGCGAAATCTTATTATTTTTTACGATCAAAGTGAACAAAGATCCGTTTTGAAGTCGAATATATAGAAAACGGTAAAGTTTAAAAACGATCGTGGTCGTGTCAAACTTAACCCGTAAGATATTATGTACAAAGACCACGTGAAAACGCAATTTGTTTTTCGTTTCGACTACATACGACACCGCACAGCACGCCTTCCGCCGCCACCCTTGGAGGTCTCCGTGTAACTTTTGCGTTTGACAGCGGCGCCGAGTGCTCGGGATCGAACGCGAGCGATTGCCCGTGCCAAAAACATACATATTACCGCAGACTGTAATATTATAATCATAATAATAATCATAACCATAATCATAATCATAATCATAATCATAATAATAATAATAATCATAATATTATTATGTATACGCGTACTAATGGCGGTGGTAACTGGGTTAGATAACGTATTTATAGGTAGGTATGTATAGATAATATCATAATATTATCGCGTTTTGACGGTTACGACCGTAATAACTATACCGCGACCGGTCCGGCGCACAACCTATATAACCGCGTATAATATATTATTACGCGCGTATTATATTATTATACCAAGGTATAATAATTATTAACATAATAATATTATAACGTCGTATTACCCGCGTCTTAAGCCATCGCCTTCGGTAGTTCGGAGCGCATGCGAACTGATGAATATTATAATAATAATAATAATAATATATAGTTATTATTTTATAATATATTATTATAAGTATATAAGTACTACTGTCAACTACTCGTACCCATACGTATAATAATATTATAATATATTGTGTACGTAGTAAACTACTTACACGAACCATAATATAATAATATATTATTATAATATTATTATCTATACGAGCAAAGATAATATTAATATAATAACGTGTATTATAATATTATATTGTTGTAATACGCGAGTGTATAAAGCGTAATATTAATGATGACTCGACAAAATTTATATACACTTATAACGCGTATTAATGCGAGCCTATAAATCGTCTATAATATTTGAATTACAGCACACGCGCACACGGTCTGTGACCGAGATTATAACCGTATCATTATAAAAACCGCGACCCGGGTATTGGTATTATAGAATAGATATTATAATAATTTATAAAGACCGCGCGCGCGGTCAACGCATACAATCATATTTTTAAGGCTGTATTTTATTTTAATAGCGCCAATAATAATATTATAGTACGGGTGTCGTTATATTATATTGTTTTATTGACTATATAGTCGTCGTACCTACTACTGTTTTTTTTTTTTTTTTATATATATTTTCAAATGTGCTTACGGATAAAAAAATATATTATAATATACGAGCATAATAATAGAATAACCAATACCACGGTAATGGTAGGCGGATAGCGTGTACAATAATTTTGACGTTTATTTCTTTTACCCCCACGAAGTAAATAATTTACAATAATTAACTCGAACCGTATTACGAGTATAATAAAAATATATTATACATAATATATAATATAAATATAATGCGATAAATATTCAAATGGAATAGATAATTTTTAAATTAACGACGTTTCCTATGTAATGTATACGAATGATATTTTTATTAAACATATAATGTTTATTTAAATTATATCGTGAAATACACACGCCTGGTCTAAAATTATTAATCTATAAATTAGCATACCTCGTATTGATAAACCAATAATTATGGTGAATTTAAAATATGCAATAAAATATTATGCACTTAATGATACGTTATTAAAATATACACAACGTACCTATAATGAGTATAATAATAATATATGCAATACATTATACATTATCATATTATTATAGAGGAGCGCAAGGTAAAGTTAGAAATATCGAATATATAATAAGTGATGTTTAATTATTGATAATTATTAATTATATTATAATTAGAAATAAGTATACCGTGTTACTGGTAATAATAATATGCGGTACGTACATACGCGTTTCTATAATTAAATATTCCCAAGATTTAACTATTTAAGTATAGTAATGTTTGTATAAAATATAATGGGCAATCAATTTTTTCTCAAAAAAAAAAAAAAATAAAAAAAGCAAGGGAAGGGAATAAAGGATACTCCTGCCGCAGGGATATAGCTGTGCAAATCATAGTGTTTAATTTTAATTAGAATGATAAACCATTGCATTCGAAAAAACGATTCTGAGCGAAGTTCAGTCTGATAAATGTAGGTATTGATTAAAATTTTGACATTTTTTTATTAAATATTTAAAACCCAAAATTTTATCACACATAGTCTTGAGATTGAAATACTGAAATACATTTTACAGGTTCATACACGTTAGGCATTTATTGATGAAATATTTATATATGTATATAAACGAATTTCTGATTGCCTTTTATGCATTCCTAAACGGCTGGACCAATTGCGACGAAATTTGGTATAGCGATATATTAGGCCTAATGGCAGAAGATCGGTTAAGTTAAAAAGTGATGGGCCCAACCCCGGGAGGTGCTCAAAGCTCAAACAAGTATTATGAGATTTATGATTGCTATTAGTTTCAATAATAATTATATTATCACTAGAGTTACCATTATAATCATGATGAGTCAAATTCGTCGAAGGAGAAATGCCATTTTTTCGTCGTTTTTTCTGTCGCATCGGGTCAATTTTGAGAAATTCGAAAAATGACCTAAATAAAGTACAAACTACATCCAATTTTCAATCGGAAACATATATAATATTCGTAAAAATCGGGTAGTAAAAGTGTCTTCAGACATAAAAACAAAAACAAAAAAAGACATACACATCATAGTAAAACCAATACCATTCTTCGCTTCTCTCAGAATCTAAAATAAATATCTGAATATTATAAAAATGACGTCAGCCATCATACGAGAGCACATTTTGAATACTATAAATAAATAAATAAATAAACACACGATTATAATTCACAATTATATATGCACATTTCTATATTGTATACGCGTACCGTTGCAGTGTTAATATTTAAACACATATTATTATGTTTTACGACGTGTCCGAGGAATTTATTTTAAACTAGTACATAAATTATAAATAAAAAAAAAAAAATTTTTTTAAAAAAAAAGCTGTTCGATATAATAATAATATGACGTATTTCTGTATATACCTAATTACTATTATATTACATAAGAATATATTTTGTACGATTATTATTATTTAAAATTTATAGTCTACGATCAATTTTAATGGACGTATCATATTATTATAGATTTTATTTCTATTTTATGTGCCAGCTAGTCCTTCGGAATTATAACATTTATTATAATTTATATTTTATATTGATAATTAATTATGCGATTTTATTATACGCGTATAATATTAAATTTATCTCGTTGTGGCGTTTTTTTTTTTTTGTTTTTCGAAACGAATAGAAAACATTACGTTATAATATAAAATGATAATAATATGATAACTAGGTATAGGTATAGTATATTAAAATCTCCCAGATATGTCGGATTATATAAACAAACACGTTTTTAATTACAAGCGTTGTTTCTTTTTTCTTCTATATAATATATATATATATATTTTTTTTTTAATTAATATTAATTTTTAAATGGCGGATTACGCATGAGTCTTGACATCAACCCTTCAACGTGTTCAATACGAATATATTATCATCATCTTTTTTTTTCTTTTTTTTTTTTTAATATATTTTGTGAGTTATAATATGCGTTCCGGATTATTGAGGCGAATCGTATTTTATTATAATATTTTATAACGTAACGTTATGGAAATATTGGAAAGCTGTCTCTACATTATATTATACAGTCACATATTATTTTGTACAATATATATTTGTTTTTTATAATGACCAGTGTAAACGTGTTTTTTATTTATTTTATTTTTTTCAGTTTTACTACTTAGGTGTTAGGTGTATATCTACCTAATAGTAGTAAATGTTTTTGAGTTTGTATATTCTATAAATATATTTTTTGAACGATTATCATAATATCGTAATAAAGATTTTGCCATATCGATTATTATTACACTGCACGGTTATACTATAAATTATTCGCACGCGTATATAAAAACTATAATATAACCTATAAGTATTATAGCGATGGCGTATAACACAACACGCGAAGCGAATAAAAAATATATAATAATATTATAATATTATATCGTCTATTTTTAAGTTTATTATTTTATTACATATTTTTTTATTTTTCGTTTTCGATAATAACAATATTATACACGCTCGTTCGTATCGCGTGTGTGTCATGTGTGTATGCGTACACATATTATTATTATTATTATTATTATTATTATTACAATTATACGTACGGGAATCTGTGAGGACGAGCCGAACCCATTTTGGAATATTTAACGACCAGAGGCGACGGACGAATTATACGACACTATACGTATTGAATCGTAAAAAAAAATTACATTACGTATAAAAAAAAACTACGTTAAAAAAATAAAACATATACACTTATCCAAGCTTGCGTATCGGACACGTTTATTAATGTTATGTATAAATATAAGTATTTTATGATAATTCGGTCCGTCGGATGACTTTTACGATCGATAATTACGTACGAGGTGATGAATCCAGTCGACATCTTCGTCGCGGTCATAACTCAATTCGGATTTCTACACCTTTGGGATACGTATTAATATAATATACCTATATCATAATATGATATACCTAATAATATTATTATTTTGTCTATACGACCCACAATAATATTATCGGCTTCCACGTGATGTCTTTTAGAAAGTACACATATATATAATATAATTTGAATTTGAATTGACACCGTAAATCTTATTACTTATTATTACGTCTTTACGGATTTAATTTTTTTTTTTTTTTTTAAATAACATTCGCTGTAAAAAAAAACTTTCACGATAAAATTCGTAACAAACGAATATAATATACGCTTGTACAATATAATATAATATTAATTTAATTTAATATAATATAATATTGTAATATTATTTACGATGATAAAAATGATATTATTGCGAGTATAATATAGGATATACGAGTAGCTCCAACGAATCCAACGAAACTATCGAGGAAACTTAAAATGTGTAAACGGTGATAAAAATTTATGTATTTCTTTAAAAAATCATAAACGAACATAACGTTTTAAAATAAAGAACATTGCGCGTATCATTTTCTCGAGATAGTAGTAAAAAAAAAAAAAAATCATTATTTCAACGTACGAATATAATATATTGTTATTTGTACATATATTTCTTAAAGTCAACACAAGAAGTTATGACTTATAGTGAACGTGTGATGTATTGTCGTGCGACTATAACTTATAATACGCCGAGATAAACCTATAAATAGTGTGATAGAAAACGGATTTATGGTTTTAGAAATATTGATAAAAATAAGTATACAAGCGTGTAAACGATAATTTGTCAGGACTTTCACATTATTTTTAAGATTTATGTTTTATGGACCCAATATATATATATGTATATATATATATATAACGCGCGTTATCTAATAATAAAAAATGTGTTGTAGTATTAGCTTATATTAATGGGCTGAAAACGTGTCGGACTTTTACGAAAATGCTCATATATAGTATACACTCATACGCGACGTGGATATATTTTTCAATTTGAAATTCTTTTCGGTTTTTCACTAAACACACGATTTAGTGCGTTCTGCGACCTCGTCATTATTCTTTGGCGGATTATGAAGTCACTGCAAGGACAATGTTTCAAGATTGCCAAACGTCAAACTGTAATAACTATTTTTATAATAACCGTCGGACGTGTATAAAATATTTCGTGACTTTTATACGGCGATCGCGTGTAAAACGTGTAAAACAAACGACTTCTTTACCCGCGGAGCTTTACGAATCTGCGGTTTTCTAGAACTAAACAATATTCAAAACAATATATTATTATTTTTTGTAATTACATATTCAATATTCATAAATACCGTAGAACGTTGTAATAACATAACCTATATATACCTCTATATACGACTCAAGAAAAATTGAGCCAATAATTTAAATATATACGCGTAGGTATATTATAATATTCTAATTATTCTAAAGTATTTTAAAATAATGTTTTTAAACGTGCTTACTTTAGAGTAATGTATTTCAATAAGCGAATTATTTTAAATTTATATAAAACCACTGAATGGTGATGTTTTTTGTACCTAATAAATAATAATCAAAAATATATTTATTATTATATATTAATTATTTTGTTTTAATAGATGATAAGACTCATCCACATAATATTATGAATGTGCTTACTGCTTCCTGACATAAAAACAAAAATCCAGCCCCGAAAATATAAGGCGTTTTATATATGATGGGTTCTCAACCTATATCGCGGCGGCATCTTATATGGGAAAATAATATACGATATTCCACCGAGACGTGTAACGTTAAGAACCACGCTGCTCATCGTCACATATCATAATAATGTATAATTTTTACGTATTATCATAATATTATCACGCGGCATTTGTCCGTATGCCTTATGAGAATCACGTCATCGCGAAACGCGTATACGACGTATTTCGACCACGTGCTGTATGACGTGTCCGTCGCGTTTAAGACGACACGTGCGAAGGATCTCGTGTTTATATACGCGAGTGACAGCAGTATAATATTATATTGCGACGAAAGATTCTGTGATGCGTATAGGTACCGTAATATTATTATTGGACGGATTTTAACGAAACGCATCACGTTCTTCCATATAGAACGTTTTATGATGGCGACCAGACGGACGTAGTTATTATTGGTTTATTATTTTGTTTCGTTTCATTTTTTCGCCTTCGCGTGTGAGCCCATTAAAATCCGACGTGTGTTGTATTTGCTGTATGTATACACGGACGCATACGTATAAAATGTTATTATTATTATTATTATTATTATTATTATTATTATTATTATTATTATTATTATTATTATTATTATTATTATTATTATTATTATTATTATTATTATTATTATATGTAGGTACGTGTGTGCGACAGACCGAAAACAAAACGGACGCACAACCGACGATGCTAAAAGGATCGGTGCTAATAATAACGACTACTGACTCGAGGACGACAAGCCCGCGGCAAGGACTCGAGGAAAGGACCTGTCGGCGGCGGAGAAGGAAATTAGCGCCACTCCAAAGTGCGTTTGATGTGACAGCGCCACCCGTTCGTTCGTTTCACCGTATGCCCTCAACACTATAATATATATAGATTTATATATTATTATTATCATTACACACTACCTTTGCTGCTCGCGGGAATTGCTTTTAATTTCGTGTTTTCTTTCTCTGAATTTATTATTATTATTATTATTATTATTATTATTTTTTTTTTATTCCATTCTCTTTTCCACGCCACCGTCGACGGCCGTACAACACACCACAGCTTTGATGTAAATTTCCGGCGATATAATAATATATATATATTATCTTTTACACCATAATGTATGTTATTCGATCAATATAATATAGTGGTAAAGAGAAAAATGCAATTTTCGTTTTTCTTCCCCGTGTTTCCCCGAATCAAACATTCGATTAACTACATATTATTATATTTTTTATAGTTATATACATATCGACTACTAGCTGAAAACCACGTTTATACTGTCATTTCACGCATACTATAATAACTATCATATTTTTGTATATTTTAGAATTTTTTATGTAAATTCTTTGTTTACTTTACAGAATTGTATAATACGTTTTAAGTTTTATAAACGTACGTCTATACGATGTAACAACGTGAACGTCATAGTGGAATATTTTAAATTTTAAAAGGAATATTAGGATATAATATTATAATATGATAATGTTATTATTATAACACGAAACGAGTGAACGATGTACTTCAACCGTGGTATACTGGTATCATAATATCCTGCCTAATTTATTTCATAACTCTTGGCCAGTGGCAGTAACAGTCGTCACCGCCGTCACAAAACATTATAATAACACGCAACAATAATTTTAATGTGTCTGTATGTTTACATAAGAAGACGCTGAATTATTTAAATTAAATTTTAGTTCTATTATTCGTAGTGCGCAAATTTTAATTATAATAATATTAACACATTATTTCATTCTTGGTTAATTTATTCCGTACGCAATAAAACCAAAAGTAATCGCTTGCTCACGTGCAAAAATATTAAATATAATAACGTTAAGAAATGTCTGCAGACGTATAAATGCATATAAGAAAAAAAAAAGACACACGTCATTTAAAAACCAATACATTTTTCGCTTAGCTCAAAATCTAAAATTAGAAAATTATTCGTCTTTCGTAATATCGCAGAACCGTAAAGTAAAATAAATTGAAGGATTGTCTTGTGTGTGTATAAACTAAAATATATAATATAATTTAATTTAAATATATACGATTAATTATATTATATAAATTATTTTATATAAATCAATAATCTGCAATTTAATTATTTTTTATAATATTTTAACCATTATAATTATACAGTTACCATCATCACATGAATAAATAATTATTTTATGACTATTTGATTATACAGTTATTTATATCGAATTTATGTAAGACAAATTCGTTATATTTTCACATTATTAATAATAATAATGTCTGATAAATTATAACGAAAAAAAAAAATATGAATAACTCTTACATATTATTATTATTCATACCAAAGATTTCTTCGATATTTATATAACTCGTATTGCGCAGAATTGCAATCAATTTTTCACATTATGTACTCGTAATGCCAACGTATGATGAAGTTGTAAAAATACCAGACAGAACCTAATTAGCCTGTCATATTCATAATAATTATTATTATAATACTATTTTTTATCGAACAAAATAAAATGTATATGATATATTATTATTTTATGTTTTATATATTAGTTGTAATTTGTTACATTATTATAAATAAAAAATACTGATGATTAAAGATTATAAAAAACGTCAATACCACACAACAGTTAAAATAAAATTTAATATTTATAACGATCTCGGCGTATTTCCAACAGTTGGCGAAATATAATATTATTACAATATTAATATTATTCTGCCAAATGCCAAATCTGTAGTTTATTTCATATAATATTTAGGTATTATTCGTTTAATACATATTAAAATTTCACACCTATTATAATATAATATTTTAATCTCTTTTATCTCAAAATGTTATCAAATTGCACGATATTGCACATTATCGTTTGTATATATAATATAATATAATAACAATGATTATAATATTATAAAATAATAGTGAAAATAGATGATTATTGTGAATCGATAAAACAAAATAATTCGTCTAATAACGTTTTTCAAAGTATAATATAATATATATAAATTGAAGTAACAAGCGCCTGTTTAAAAATTAAAAACGTGTTCGCGTTTTATTTGTTTTACGCTAGAAGAAAGTAGGTATAGGTACATAATAATATTACGTTGTTTAAAATGACAGCAAACATGCACACTCCCGTACTGTAATGTCCATCCGTGTAATTTGTTGCTGAATTATTAATCGTATCACGATATACTTTTTTTTTTTTTTTTTTTTGCTCGTTTTGGAATACCATCAAAATAATAATAATAATATTATCATGGAGTAAATTTAAATTAATAATAATGCCCGTATTATGTTTGTTATAACAGAGATAATTTTTTTTTTTTTTTTTAATTTTAATATTATAAAATACGAGTGTATTATATTATGAAAACGTCAAGCGGCGAATCAAAATCTATTGATTTGTCGTATTACTTGAGCCGTCATGAAGAAGTGCGTGTGTCATTAAATATTAAAAACTAACACGAATATACCTTATACCTGGTATAATAATACATAGGAGGTACACTCGAAATTGAAATATTATGAATTCGCGACGTGCCACTGTTGACGCACGGTTCTTCGTAATTTATTCATACACTCGAATAATAATAATACGTTAAATTGTATATGTATATGCAAATGTTAATATTGACACATTATTTAATTATAATAAAAACTTGAAATTCGGAGCCAGTCGAATGTAAATAAGTCAGATCATCAATGCGTACCGTGTACCCGTCTATAGTATTATATTATTATACGCGTGAGACGAATTTATATACCGTTTGAAGTAGCTGGTGTTTAAACATATTATTATAATATCGTTATTTCCGATTATTTTTTTCGAAAAAAAAAATAATGATTTTTTATCGAAACACTGCGTAATATTATCTATACCAAGGTATAAAAATACGTAACGTGTTATAATATTATTATAAACCAATATTATTGAACGGGCTTAAAGCTGCACTCGTAAACGTCACGATAATATTGGAAATCGTCCTAAACACGAGTGTTAGATACCTATATAATATTATTATTTAATAACGTTTTAAACGCCATATCGTCTTATTATATTCGATTTTAAAATAATAATATTATTATATTGTTGTAATTCAAATCGAGACATCGTCCGTACTCAGTGCACGCGTCTTGCTGTTCACTGTTCAGTATGTAGAAAAACAAACGAAATAAAACAATCAGTCTATTATACTCAATATAATAATATTATTTTAATTGTATTTTACGTGATCGGATTTTGAATACGTATATGTCATCGCGTACGAAAATTAATTCGATTTCATTCTGACCGAGTAGGTACAGAAACGTTCCCACGTATTCATTTATCAAATTTCAATAATAAATAAATAATATAACGATGATATTTAATATTATTATTCGTGTCCATAAGACCATAATTAAACGCGTATTATACAGACAGGACTTCTGGCTCCCATTAACACCTATGTAATATTATTATTTACGTGTATATAATATTATAATTTTCTATATTTGCGTTCGTATGCATTTAGGACGCGAGATGTTGTCGTAACCCGTTACCAAAAGTGAAATTATTTTTCGACCGTGGTCGTGTTTTACCATTTATCATTATAAAATAATATTCTATAAACAATGTTGACCCGACTGCTGCAGTAGTTTGGCACACAGCTGCCAACTGAATAATTGGTTTTGCAGTACACAGCCAATTTTGCGCGGTATTACTTTCAAATCGATTCGATATAGACCGATATGATACCGACTATACACACTTGTAATATTATTATCGTTCGTTTCGACCGTTTCGTCGGAAAAGATTAATATATTGTGCGTGCACGTTGCACAACTTTCGAACAAAATATATTCAAATTTGCCGTTATTATTTCTACAATATGACGTCACTACATTATTACACTATGAAATATTACGCGAATATTATATTATATAAATTATTACAAACGACTAATACGATAAGGATATTTATCAATCGTTATTTTATTCAATTTTCTGAAATCCTTTTACACGAAATTGATGAAATTAAAACACGCGTATATAATTTCTCGTTTTCGACCGCGAGATATGACATTCGTGAATAATTATGGTAAACATTAAAATTATCATATTTTTAATGGTTTTTTTTTTTACCAAATATCGAAAATTAATAGTAGTATGAAAAGGAGTATACTAGAACCACATCCTCATCTT
>JAIUCT010000022.1:3462233-3473307 GCA_021307375.1 Tetraneura akinire | reverse complement strand
TATTATTATTATTATTATTATTATTATTATTATTATTATTATTATTATGTAAATTATTGCGGATCCGCTAATTGAGGTATCGTGTATTTTAGCGACGTAGTGAATAATGCGCACAATGTTATCGCGTTAAATTGGCAATTAAAAGCCGACCGGCGTCGCGGACGATGCGCTTTTAATTACCGACAATTATTATTGTGCGGCCCCCGTTCAGATATATGCAAAACGAAACTACACAGTACACAGCGTTGGTTTCCTTAGATTTCGCTTGAATTCGTACTCGAGACTCGCATATTTTTCTATCGTAATTACCTCGTATAGTATATTACATTAGGAGCATAAAATATGCGTTTCGTTCAAGCCTTCAAGGCCGTGTTCATTTTTCACCGGTCAAACATCAAACCTTATAAAAATAATAATTATATGCCTTTATAATATTATGCGTAAATAATAATTTAACGTTTTGACGTGTGCGTTTAAAACGCGTGCAGCAGATAGTCTCTTAAAATATTGAACCACGTTATAATAACAACGACCTAACTCAACCGGGTTCAAAACATTCTCCAAAACGTCTTACATTCCGTCCATAACTTTACTATTGGTTACTACTCGATAACGTTATAATAATAAATTGTTTTTTAACCAGTCGCATATCGCACGTTCATTTGAATTTCATATTTATACTTAAAACTTGATACTACATGCGGTGGGGAAATGTTTGAAATTTGAATATTACGTAATATTATGATAAAATCGAGTGGAATAAATACATTTTTGTTTCCTATACGCGCGTATATTTACATAACTGTTACCGTATATATTATATAATAAACATAGTGTACATTACATGAATAACGTCCTACGGTGTAATAGGCGTTATTTTTATTTCGTCGGACTCGGAATTTGATTATTTTTTTCCATCGACTTCTCTGCATAATGCGGTATGCCCGTTATCGCGTTACATTTTACGCGACGGGTTATACGGATGAACACGAACAATAACACGAATCGAAGGTCTGCGCTGTCCGGTCTTCTCCTCTTATAATCGTCCGGTAGTTTTTTAACCGTATAAAAAAAAAAAAATAAAAAACGTCAATGTACACACACACACACAATGCTATAATATATCATATTATAATATTAATAATAGGCACTCGATGTATAAATGCGTATAGTCGTCGTATATAATATTATAATATATTTTAATGTCGGCAGCTGACGAACGGGGTGTGCGGTGATGTACCTACACGCTCTTTGGGACGACCTTTGAATTATATTATTATTATATATTGGCCGTTTAACACACCGGTCGTCGCGCGGTACGAACCGAAACGTGACCGCAAATACCGCGGTATAAACTCTCGCGCGGATGTCGGTCGAGGGGTCGGCCGCTATTGTCGCGTACGTGACGCGTACGTATATATTTATACATATAATAATATATAGATATATATTATATTTTACGCGTTGCTGACGGAAAAGGGTGCGTGTTAAAATATATTATGGTATCGGTGACATTATCTGGCGAATAATAATAATAATGTGTGCGGCGAGCGAGAGAGAAAGAGAGACCGCGAAATGAAAAGAAAATTATGACAGCTGACGGGCGCGAAGTAGGTACATATTATAATAATATTATACACACGCCGGATTCGAGAGCAATCGCAAAACGTTTATCTGTGGTCCTTTATTATCGTTATCATTGTTATCATTGTTATTATTATTATTATTATTGTCGCCGTCAACCCCCTCGTGCTCGTGACCCCTCGAAAAACATATTATTATACGCACAATTATAACGTATACGAAACCGCGTAGTAATCGTTTTTCTACGCGTATACAATTTTTATTTATTTATTTTTTTTATATTATTTTTTTTCTACGTTTAATACTCGAACGAATAACTTAACTTTGTCCGTCGCGTGATTTATGCGCGAGTCGAATTAGAACGTATACACACGGACCAATGCGCCCCCAAAATAATATCATAAACACACAATAAATCCTAGACGCATATATTATTATAATGAAAATATTACTACAATAATATTATTATAATATCGTGACGAAACGACTGACCGACGTGTCTTTTATTTTTATTTTTTATTTATTAAATTATCGTACGCCCGACGTATTGTATAAACACGTTTACTGTATACTATAGAACCGCGGTCGCGGTATATACCGGCGACGAGTCTATAAATAACTGTTCTCTGTGCCGCAAACGTTCCGTAATAATTATAATAATATTTTCGTCGATCCCGACCGGATTGAACCATCTTAACGGATAGCGTTCAACACCGAACCGGTAAACATTTTCGTTTGACACGATTGGTTATTTTAATTTTTAACATGCGCATCGTTCGCTATAAAGCGAAGAGCCAACTTCAAAACCGGACTGAAATTTTAATAAGAATATTGTCAAATTTTATTTATGATTCATATTAATATTTACGAGTTTTAATATTAATTAAATTTCTCTATCGTATATACTGAAAGTACACGTACGTGACGATCTCTATATGAAAATGGGATGATAAATTAATTTCAAAACACTAACGGATGGACTAAACCGGTAGAATTTTCAAATACCCATTACACTACATAATAATATACTGTAGCACAAACCGTGCAGAAATTTAAATTCGTATAATATTATAAATGATGACTCGAAATCGAAGAAATTTACACACGAAATTGTCGGTTTTAAATTATACCATTTTATAATAAATATTATAGTAAAGTTATTTAAAAAAAAAAAAACACCGAAAACTTTGACTTTATCGTTACGCATTACAAATTAATAACAATTAATATTAGAGGTATATTAGTTACGTTCGAAATATTACTCTTTGATCGTAGTTTAAACATTGAACATCAGGAATAATATTATGAAATAATAATATTATGCAAAATGCAAATTTATTGAAACTTTCTTGTTTATAACGTCTTTTTAAATAAATATTATGACATAACATATTATTATTATAATCGAATATATTTTTCGGTTAAATTGTTGAATTTTATCTGATAATAGCAGTTAAATCGCGTTCGAGAAACGTATATAATATACGTATACCAATCGTTCGATGTATTCAGTTTTGTATACCTACGTATGATACATAAATACGGTTTAGGCGTACATAATTAATTCATCCCATCTGATTAATTATGTATTGAAGTATACGTCGAAGAAGGTTATATTCACAATAAATAAAATTGACGTCGAGGGCGTTATCCATCTGACACACGCAAGGCCTAAATAAAATGTTGATTTCACGTATGTTAACAATATTATTATGGTCTTTGGTACCCATAACAAATCAATGATGACTATAGAAAAGGAAATAAAAATATTTTTTTAATTTGAATATAGAATATGTTATTATTATTATTTTTTTTTTTTTTACAAAAGAAACCGGACTATAGCACTGTATAATAACTTGAATTTCTGAAAAATGATGTGTTTTAAATTCTAATGATATATTATAGTATAATCATCTTATTTTTGAGACTTTAGTTCTATTGACAGTATTAATAATAAATGTTAAAAAAGGCGATTTGGCCATAACAAGATTTTCTTAAAGTTTATATATAGACATGATTTGAACTCGATGACAAATTTCCACTGGAAATGTTCACCATTCGTTTTCGAAACCACATCTCCGCATACGGGTTACTCATGGAGTAAACGACATCTTACTACATTATACAACACACGTCATAGAGTTCATCATGTTTTGTGATATTCCTCTCGGGAAGCTTATAAAAAAAAAAAGTGAGAGAGTTTTCGCGAGTATTTTTCGCAAAGGTATAATATTAAATTTTGAAGTTTTTAAATTTTTCTGCGCGTACGATGGAATAATATTTCGCTTAAAGTTATTTTTAATTATAATATATATAGACACTCTGAAGTCTGCACACTCGGAAGGACTTCTCCGGAAACACGCTGCGGCGGTGTTTATGTTTAATAATATTGTCAGACGCACAGACGACGTTACGCTCGACGACGGTCGATTGTCTGTGACGTTTGGCCGCGACAATACCGACGACTGCGGTAAAATCGTACTAAAATCCGACCCTCGACGATCCGGGTCGTTAGCCATCATTTTCCACGCGTTTGCCCCCGAGGACGTGGTGGCGAGATAATTTCAGACTCGATTAACACGGCGCACGCGCTTATGGCTTATCACGATATAGTAAAATTAAAAATAATATTATCATTAAATAAATTACGTACCAGATATTTTTTTTTTATTACAATTGATTATATTATTGATTTTATTGAAATTGATTATAATTTTATAACGTATCATTGTAATAAACTGATAATAACTGTTACTCATCGTAAACGGACGAAAAACGACGGAATAAAATTTTTTCACCTTTTATATTACTTATTATAACGTGTACGCGTAATATTAATGAAGAAATAAAAATTCAATTAACGCGGTACGACTAGGACGTGTCAAGACCGTCGTCATGTCGAGTGCGGTTCGCGTTTCCTCTTCGGCAAAAGCGAACGAGCGACGACGGCCGATATAAAGACACGGTTCACGCACCGGAAAACGCGGGACGCGCACACAGAGGACGATCGGTCCGTTTCCGCGCTAACGACTTTTACCTGTCACCGTTTCCAACCGACCGATATTAAATTTCTACCAAAGTACTGACGTCATAATACAAAACGATAAACCCTAACCTGTGTATTGTAATAATTATTACCGAATTATAAAAAAAAAATTTACAAAGTGTAGGGTATAATATAAAATTATAATATAGTAAAAGTTAATTTTTAAATACGTCTATTTTCGTTTCTTTCTTAAACTACAATATACAAATATAATATTGGTAAATGTTTAGCACTGATATATCTTAAATAATTCCACGATAGAAATTCAATTAATTTAATTTAAACGTTAAAATAAATACACCGACCGAATAAACACAAACAATTAGTTATTGTTTTAACATAATATAATATTGTGATCGTGTACCCATATTAATTGTTGCCAACTAAAGTGTTTTGTCGAAAGTGTGATTTGAAATGTAACGGTATAGGGTATAGTCGTTGTTGAAGATTGTAACGAGTGAGAACTGCAGGTGACGTCTTTAATTGTATCTTTTATTTCATTATTAAATATAATTTGTGTTTATATTTTTGGAATCCCTATATAATATTGAGTAATAATTTTTTTTGTTAAAAAATATGTATTTAATTCAAAATTTTAATTATATCTTTTTTTTAATATATAAAAGTTTATAACTGTATATAATTAAAATATAGATTATAATATTGTATAATAATTAGTATAGTTTAAAAACAATTTATTTTAAATTTTATAATATAATTTTAAATAAACGCTATTAATACATATAGTTACAATACAAATTAAATTTTATAGTTATTAAAATAATATAAAAAATAATATAAAGCTAGGAAAAGTAAATTATATCCTCTAAAAATTCATTGATAAATGGTTGTGAAATTTTCTCTAAAATTGTTTCAAAAATGTGTTCCATAAAAGTTAATTAATTTTAAATTGTGTTTTGTGAGTATTGTATATTTATAATGTTGACTTTTAACAATAATTAGGGGATGTCATAACGTATATTCATATTATATTGTATGCATGATGGTATATAATCATTATTCATTATCGTGTAATAAAAATGTAAAAAACTCGAAATGATATTATTATAAAATAGGTAAGTAATAAATGATATTACAGGTATTTTCTTGTTCTCGGTTAAAATACGATTATGACGTGTATTCTAAAGCACTCGTACTCGTATATCGTTTCTAATTTGACATCATAAAATATTATTATATTTGTCTTGTCTGTTATATTCGAAATATTTGTTATATTTTTTTTTTTTTTTTTATTATATTACGTGAGGGCCTGCCAACTGTTAGGTACTCGTATAATGAACACGATAATAATATTATAAGTACCTACATAATTATATTATTTTATTGGAATGCATATTTTCTCTCTTGATTATTTTATATCTATACGTGAAATAGTGTAATTTATTGTTGTTTTTGTGTAAACACTATAAAATGATTAATTAAGGAAAATTACAATTACGTATATATTGTTTAATGTACATTATATACTCGTATATATTATATTATACTAATTATTAATAATGATACAATGATGATAATTATATTTTACGACATTAATCAGCATAATATAATGTAAATAATAGACAAACAATTAACAAGCGTCAAGTCCATAAAAATAAAATGTATATAATTCTTCATTTAAAATCACTGAATTATGTCGTGTGCCATATCTCATACGTCATGGTCGAAAATAAAACTGATTGGATCGTATAAGAATGACATATTATTATTATTTATCATTATTTATATTAACAACACATTACCACATGTATATATGAAATATGATAATATTTGTTGGTAGCTGAATGATTTTATATTTAAATCGAATATACAATATCGTTTTAATTTAAAAAAAACCTCTAGTACAAATATTTCCAAATTTGTCATGTGTCATGTATATACAAGTAGGTACGACTCATTTTTGAAAAATAATATATTTTTATGGCCCAACCCAAAAGACCTATTTTACTTTACTTGTTTTTATTAAGATTATAATTTTAATTATTATAATATATACAAAACTATATTATTAATTTTAAAATGTATACTCGTTAAAATGTTTATTACGGTATCGTGTGTACGACCCCTTCCATTTGGGTCACAATCAAAGCGATTTGAGACACTATAGAGTTCTAGACCATAATTTGTTATTTTTTGACTATAATTTTATTTATATTCTAATAAAAAATAATATAAGACTTTATAAATATTCATTAAATATTATAGTAATAATTCCACTATTTTTACTCATAAATTTTGAATTATTTTTATAAAATTTCTAATGAAATTGGTATTATAGAAAAATATTAAATTCATGTAAAATAAACCAAGCATATATTTAATTTTTAGTAACTATATATATATATATATATAAAAAAAGTCTATAGATAGATAGATAAATTATTTATTATTCTTTTACGCGAAAATAAGGATTTAAATATGTATTTTATCGTGAATAAATTAAAACTTTTGAATATACGTCGATACAGTAATCGTGTGCTTAAAAATTAATTACATTATTTTTAGATAGTTTAAAAGTGAACTAATAAATCGATAAATACTCGTATTTTCGATGTTTTATCGATTTATCGGACAACATAAAAGGACTTAAATAATTTATGACCTATACTTCTCATCATTCTGTAAAATATAATACGCGAAAATAGAAATTTAGTATTTTTGTTAATTTGTTGTAAAAATCTAATCTCGTCACAATAATAATTAATTATTAGGTCACGTCATTTACGATGAAAAGAATCGGAATCTGTTATCTCAACAACCGCAACAGGTTATCATTACCTTGACAGGTCTTCGTGAATATGTAATATTTCGTTCTTATGACGTTGTTTTAATTAAAGAATTATTTTAGTATCGCGTTGTTGTGTTGTGTTATCATTATGAGAGTTAATATAGCTCGTACATATAGCTGTCAATAATTACGGATTTGAAAATGTCTCTAATTTTCCGAACTCTGCGAAGGTTGTGAAGATTTTCACAGTGTAAATCAATCACTTAAAGAAAAAGGATGTGTTTGGACATAACGTGGGATATACTGAAATAGAATAAAAATCCCCGGATTTTTCTGCTCTTTATACACGGTTTACCTATATATTATTATTATTATATGTATGATAATATAAACGAGTGATGGCGGCGGCCGTCGATCGATATCGTCCCGGCTGGCGGCGCGGTTGATGAACGACCTGACAGTTTCCGCTTGCCGAAAATCATATTTTGCCAACAGGGTCAGAACATTAAATCTATATATCTTTGTGCGTGCTTTTTGGGTCATAAATCAAAATGTGTTTCACTCGGCCGCCGCACCTCCACTATAACGGATTTGTATGTATGTATATTATATAATATACACACACACACACACACATAAACCCGTCCGTTTGCCCTATAACCGCCACGCTGCCGGATGATGTATGTGACGGGTTGAAAAAGACGAAGTACATTATATGGGTACTCTCTATTCCTGCCGCCTGCGCCTAAAATAATAAATACTTACAGATTTCGATCTGACCGCTCGTCAGTTGTATGCTCGTATATTATGATGTGGTCGCTAAATATGCATTACAGGTATACAGCTGGTGATTTAAAGTGTTTACACTGCGGTAATATCATATATAATAATATATTTTCTTTTAAAAAAAAAATTTTTAAAAAATTTAAAAAAAATAAATAAAAATATTTTACGTATTTAATAATATAGTTACAAACTGTGTGTGGCGGTATAAATAAAAGAGTTTTTTTTTTTTTTTTTTTTTTTGTTAAAAAATCTTATATTATAATATTCAATAAAATATGGACGCAATGTATACCTCTACGTATAAAATATCGGAATGGAACATCGACCTCGTGTTTTCTTAAATAAATATTATATAAATGATTTATATATTATAATGTATACTTGTATATATAGTATATTCAATCATACGCAGTTGCCCGTTGTTGGTTTTACGTTAAATTATTCGGAAAAGCGCGATATTTGTACGAAAACAGTAAATTTTCACGAACGAGAGACTTTAATGCGATTATTAAAATATGATTATACGAGCGACGTCTATAATATATTCTATGTAATAGTAATTATTATATACCTGTACGTTACGGGCAATGTATAGAATATGGAATTAAATCTAAATAAGTAAATTTAATTCCAATCGTGTAATAAATATTATTATATATTATTATTTTCTTTAATTTTGTTTACGATACCCGGGCAGGACTATTATACGTTGTCCGTGACTCGTGGGTATAAATGTATATAATTTATTTAATAATATACGACGAGAGCATAAAATGTTAAAACTACCTATTTTTTGTAAAACGGAAAGAAAAAAAGAAAATATTCTAATCGTATCGGTATATTATAATGTTATATATAGAGGCAATCAATATAATATAATATATTTAGCTATTAATTATTATGTCGTTTGAAATTCGCGTGGTATCGAACCGATCGTTAATTATTTATATAACAACGCGAGCACGCGATCATCATTATAATATACGAGTATATGGTCGATTTATAAATTTCGTACCCGATGTCTTGGATAGTTGGATGGAAGTGGTGAGGGGTGGAAAAGAGGAGGATATTTTTTTTTTTTTTTATAGTTATGAATTAACTATGTATAGTGTGTGACGTGGCAGTAGATGTATATAAATATATAAATATATAAATAGGTACTGACAGTTGGCAAAGTACAAATATTATACACGTATATATTATACGTATATAATGTGTGCATGCAGTCGTGAAGTGTGACAAACGACGTCTCGTAAAGTTTTCGCACGACGTGTAACGATTAAACTATATATATTTTTTATTTTATTATTATTATTATTTTTTTATTTTTTTCAAAACATTTCCATTACCGGTCGACGATATACGTACAAACATGGATCGCAATACGACTACCGCATGCTTTACCGTTTCGTATTTTTTTTTTTTTTTTTTTTTTTTTTATTGCCCGCACATACTGATAACTATATAATATCGTCGTATAACACCTTGTATAGAACATTATTGCGCTGGCAATGTGCATGTAACAATAAATACTAATATGTATATAGGTATATATATTGTTATAGTCCCGTAGAGGTCAATATTGTTAACAAAGCGGTGTTATCGTAAAAGGTTTGTGAGTGCGATCGTGACGTGTTGAATATTATTATTATTATTATTATTATTATTATTATTATTATTATGTGTTACCTCCGTATAGTTTACTTTACAAGATCGCGGAGAATACGAACATAACATAAGTAATAATAATTATTTATGAAATATTACCCCAGAACGAATATTACACTATCACTCGCGACATTATATTATTACACTTGGTATACATTATAAGAACGCATACGTCCGAATCATACTTAATATTATTCGTTATTAAAACAAGTAACTCGGAATTTTGCAGTTTATTATATTATAATATTCTGATAACATATCAAACGTCAAATACACGTCATTATATTGTATTGTATCAAAATTTAACAACTTAAGGGGTAAAGACTATCCAATATCAAATCGAAACGACCATTTTGAACAGAAATTAAAATTATCTATTTAAATGAAGTTTTCATTCAATGGGTTTTCGCGGTTGAGAGGTGCATCTGGTTCGTACTTTATTTAGATTATTTTTCTAATTTTCATAATAATTTTTTCAAACGATAGGTAAAATTAATTTTAAATCACAAAAGATCAACATTAACTATAGGTAATATACTTTATGAAATTGATTTTGAAATATTGTATTAAAATATGAGTAATAAATAAATTTATTATATTAGTATTATATGGTATGTCATATGAATCTTATGGGCTAAGACTATATGGTAGTGGTTCTCAATCTTTTTAAGATCGCGACTCAAATTTTCTACCAAAAATCTATCGTGATCCCCATAGCCATAGTTTTACATATACAGAATCAAAAAACTAAAAAGTAATTTAAAAAACAATTTTTTTTATTTTATTACTTATTTACTACCTACTTTATTTTACAGACTAGTTGCCGAGACCCGACTTTATCGTCATATTTTATCGAAATATTTTTGCGATAACGATATACCAAAAATACCTGTCGTAATAATATTCTTATATATTACTTTATACATTATACTTCTATAGTTTATACAATTTAAAAAAATATACATTTCTTACAATGTGTATAATTAAAATAGCTTCTCGCAACCCCTCAAAAATTGACTCGCGACCCCCCAGAGGATCGCGACCCACAGTTTGAGAAACGCTGCTATATGGTATATGTATTGCGTGCATATATTACTTATTACTATATTATATATTACTTATTAGTTATTACTATTATGGTATACATGAGTATTATGGTATTGTTATTATTATGAAATATTTTTATGGCAGAATATATTTTTAATTTGATATATAGAACATATTTTTGTTGTGTATTTACA
>JAIUCT010000022.1:3437975-3458036 GCA_021307375.1 Tetraneura akinire | reverse complement strand
TAATAATAATAATAATAATAATAATAATAATAATAATAATAATAATATTGTTACAACAATGGGCAAAAATTAGTTCGACCCGATGTTTTCACGATAACCACACCGTCGTCGTGACGAGTTAATTTGATTAACGTTGTACTTTTCACCGGCGATGTCGATATATCATTATTACAATATTATAACGACGATAAATCTGTACAGTTATATTTTGTTTTTTTCCTCAGTGTTTCTATTGTGTAATTAATCGACACGGGGCCCTATTCTAATCATTTATAACACGGATTCCAACCATTATAAAGTATACCGGTTTATAACCTAACCGTAACTCTGTGTACGGTCTTCGACCAACGGCTACGTATTAAAATAGGTATATATTTAATATACGTAATATTATTAAATCATTTTTTCTTCAGACGAAATACCGCAAAATACGAAATTATGCGACGATCTTTATCGTGCGGACATGAAAAACGTACAAAATATCACAATGAAATATGAGCGACGACTACGTTATTTTTTTTGACGTAGGGAATAAGCCGCCAAAATGGGATTTATTAAATTGCAAAGAGATATGTACGTATTATAGAGATACGAGATACCTCATATAGTTGTATTATAGACTACCTTGTGGCTATTATGGTCGAGTTTGAAAAAAAAATTTAAATATTACCTACGTATTTTTGTTAGATTATTATCGAAATCAACATTAAAATAACTTTTTAATAGATAGGTAGTTTTTTTTTTTAATAGATTTTAAATTAATTAATTAATTATTTAATGTAGAGTTATTACATACAAATAGCCTATAAAATACCTATAGTTAAAACGAAAATTTATAATTTAATTAAGATATAAAAGTCAATCGAAAACTAACGTGTAAATAGTTGTGCTTTTATAACTAAAAAAACCTATACGCCTATACCTAAAATACAAGTTCACCAACATCATATATATAGACTTAAGGAATATTATCAGTTATCTTCTTCATTCTATTACACATGTTATAAAATAGTAAATTTATACGATTTATCTTATCTAATTATTATACTCTAGTTCAATTATTATACAAGTCGCTTATACAAGTCTGTGTATAGTTGTTAATATGATTGTCAAAAAAAAAAAAATTTCCTACAATCTCGAATTGGTGCGAGAGTAAATCCGAACACAACATAATAATACCATAATATCTGCCACCATCGACGGTGATAATATTTTTAATAGGTAGGTAGGTAGGTACAGCTCTTCTAGGCGAAAACGTTTATGGCGTGCGGCGGCGTTTGCATGTCGCCTGCTCCCTTGAAGAGATTTACGGCCGTCTGGTACTATTATATTATTGTTATTATTTATTATTACTTTTTTCTTCTGGCCCTTTATATAAAAATAAAATATTACGACGTCGACCTAGTCGTAAAAACATATTATACACATGCGTCGCATTCGTCGTTTCAGACGCATAGCAAAGGGAATATTGGCATCGCCGCCGCGTGCTTTATACTGATAATTTCGTTTTTATGGTTATGATATTGTTTTTCGAATATTACGGTTCGCTCACGCTCGCGCGGGTCTCGACGATTTTCTGTCAGGCACCCTCACATTTTTATATTTTTATTGCCGCCGCCCCGCTTCGAAACTCTTATAATAGTTAATGGCAATAAAACTGTCTAGAGGTGTACGCGATTGTAAACGCGGAACAATATTCCAACACAATACGAATAATATGATATATAGTCATTCGTATACAATATATTATAATATTATTCTCGATAATAATATACATCGGAGTCCGCGGAGTCGCGTTCAAGACAGGTTGGTTACCTGGTAATACGCATCGTCACCGCAGCTGGGGTTTCGAATTTTCTGATTGTCGCGTATAGATTGTTGCAGAGTTGCCTTTGACTCTCTTACAGAATTTTCACGTTCTTGACCCTACGCTAAAATAACATTTTTTTTTTTATATAATCTCCTAAAACTAAAGTTTTATTTTAATATTTAACACACATATATATATATAATATAATATATTTTATTATTAACTGTCGAAAGATGGTGTTCATTTTTGAGTCCTTGAACCAACGTACCATGCATAATAAATCATGTTTATTCGTATATACAACGTTATGCGTGCTACATGTGTAACGACCCTTCCAGAAAACGATTAGTCTGGTTAAACTAAAATCATTTTGTAAACTTGGCACCAGTTTTTTAATACCTCCTGTGTTTTATGATATGCTGCACGATAGACTGATTTTAACCGTGTTTCAAGTACATCATCGAATACGGCCAATAAACGTGAAACAAGACGTTAATGTTCTGATCATTCGATCTTTTTGAATTTCAGGCACAAACTACAAACACCCTTGAAAACGCGTGATAGTGATAATGCTTTTTACTTAAATTATGTCCAAACTGAATCGAATCATTTTGTAGTAAGTATTTCAAGTATACTCATAAATATGCGATAAAAATTGATTTACACTTAATATTGTCAAAGTATTAGACATCGGTTCGTCTCAACATGATACGTAATAAAACTGACCTGAGCAAGGCTCTTTTTATTAATTGATGACTATGGATTTTAGCCCACGTATAAGTACAACGCTCTATGACCAATCTTCCTACATATCAAATTTAATATTATAGTCGCCATATTATTCTCAGTGTATAATATAATATAAAGAACTCGATTCAAAATGAGATTGTACGCTTCTTTAACGCATTGCGGCGGCTGATGGGCGTGGAGTACGATCGCTCGTGAAGTATTCGTCGTTGTCACCGGGAGTTAACTACTCTAGTCTCACAACAACAGTTAAAGTGTATCAATAATTTAAAATGTTCACGTATTCAAATATTTTATTTCATATAAATAATATTATTATAATATTACAAGCATAAAACAATCGTTATAATGAAAGAAATGGACAAAATACCTATATCATAATTGATATGTGATAAAAACAATCGTAAAAATATTCGAATTGAATAGGAGAATAAATAAATAGGGGGAGTCTAACCGGTATAAAACGCGTGTTCCGAGAGGTACATTTTCTCACTTTGAATCGAGTGTAGTTTGCAGAATCGTCCAGAATGAGACATCCACATCGTACTTTCGTCTTCCGTCTGAACCTAACCAAACCTAACCGGCTTTCTGCCGAGGAGAGACCGACCGGCCAAAGTGAATTTCTTCTTTCCTACTTCTTGCGGCTCAGGATACGAACCTCGCCCAAATGCTAGCTGCTACACGTGTCACGACACAACTATATATTTAAACAATACTTTGGTTCCGTAATATTTGCATAATATTATATTTTATTAAACGCCGAAAACGCATACTCTATAGTCTATATAATATAAACGTATAAGTATACCTACATATTACAAAGGCTTTCTGTGACAGTGCAGTACGCGTTACGATAATTTAATTTGTAAATCAACGCGTACACGATAATTATTTAAATCGTACCTTATTATAATACGTCGGTCTAGGCAGTATCCACACGGATAGAACACCTCGTCTGTGATATATGCGAATGACGCGACGTATTTTGTATACCGATTTGACCTTTCGGACGTGCGAATGAAAAAATAAACCTTAGACCGTCATGTCCGTACGTTTGTATAATATTATTAATATATTCGCTGTCGTTTGTGTCACCGTCACGTTTGACGGCCGCGGGGTATGCGATATTATCGTCTCTTGACCGCCGCCGTCGCGTAATTTATGCAAACCGAAAAGGACTGTGACGTCGTGTGTGACCGCAATGTTAATAAAGGCCATATCCATAATATTATGACGTACGGACGTAGTAGACCTGAAAAGGACCAACTCAAATACCTGGCTATAATAATCGTATTCATACAATAATAATTATAATGTTATGTATACCTCGCCTATTATACGTTTTACATTATTTTTGCAGGTTATTTGGTAATTTAAAAAAAAATAAAATAAATAACGATTCGAATGAATACGATGATATTAAAATCCCTTTCCGCTTTTCGCAGTCTGATATATTATATCATTATAAATTATAATATAATCAATAACAGTAATATATTGCTCGCGGTACAGCAGCCATCGGGTGTATACACTTTCGATGACGTCTCCTCCTCCCTCCCCACCCAGGTGAAATCTTCGTGCGTGTCGATCGTAAATCAAAATTCGACATGAATTGATATACACGACAATAAGTATTATTTTCTGTCAGCGATATATCATAAGCACGCTGTATAAACGTACACGCGTTATATATATATATATATATTATGTTATGTGATGTGGTATATACACGGACCACGCGACGAATGATTTATAACCACGCCGATAATGCAGCCGGCGGCGACCGTTCGCTATAACATAATGCATTTATTGTTGTGTTTACACCGACACACATTGCAGTTTATTTCCGGTGGTCACTCAATGGTCACCGGCGGTCATACCAAGGGGGGAACGACGACGAATGATAGATGAATTAGACCGTTTTATATTTTACAGAGGGGATATGATTTCGCGTCATAATAATGTATATAACACTAACATGAAACACGTAAAAGTTGTAATGTTTTATAAGTATATTTATATTTTGTATGTTCTATCACCACTTTTTTGAATTACAGGGAGATGAGAAAAAATCGTCCAGGAAATCGCGGGGAAAATTTTTCGACGACCGCGGGCGTCACAAAACGACTCTTTTTTGGTCATACGGTAATTAAAAAAAATATTTGCGATTATTCATTGCAATTGTTCAAAAATTATATCAAATGTTATAATTTAATTAAATATATTACAAAATGAAAATAACGTCATAATATTATTATATTAGGTACTATATTATAGTATTCGTACTTTGCATAAAATTTCAATGGGAAGTCTGGACCAGAAATCCTCCCCTTAGGTACGACCCTGATTATAACGTTTTAATACTGTTCAATTATATATTTAAGATTACTATTAGTACCATTTAAAATATTTTTCGAGTTTAAAGTTTAGAAAATTCATTTAGGCGTTTTCAACTTGTGTTCAAGTTTTTTTTATTATTACCTGTATGTATACCTATTATGTTATATCAAACATCAAATCGATCGGTTTTGAACCGAGTATAATAATGTTGTGTGCGTAGCGTACTTAATTTTATTTTTATGGAAATCATCGTTTCGTTATTAGTTTATTACCTATTTGACGTTGAAAAAATTCATATTTCAATCAAATCAGAAACGGTCAGCGAGGTTAAAACTAGTAAATAATAATAATAAAAAAAAAAAAAAGTAAATAAAATTATTATATTCAACGATATAATGAATTCAGTATATTTTTTTTTTACATATTAATATTTTACACAATATAAATTCATATGTATTATGTTATTATACTACACATTATTACAATACGAGTATACATATCATACGTTTTAAATATAATATAAATATTTTTAATAATTCTGATATATTATAATAATAATAATAATATTAAATAGTAAAACCGAATAACAAAAAAAAAAAAAAAAAAAAAACAAGGTAACGTAGTAAAAATAACAAAATTATAATTGAAAAAAAAAATATTATATTATGAAAATCAAAAGTGAGTCTATTCTCAAAATTAAAAAAAAAAATTTTAAATTCACATAATATATAAATATTATAATTTCAACAAGAGTTGATAGTAATATTATAATAATTAATAAATCGATACGTATAGGTATAATTTATTAATAATAATATTAATAATAATAATAATAATAATAATAATAATAATAATAAAAAACGAAATAATAAAAAGAAAAATCCAATTTCGCTAATCGGCTAACAAACTCTCGACTAACATAACAGTTAATAATAATAATAATAATAATAATAATAATAATAATAATTTTATTGCGTGGACGTAAGGTTAAGTGTGCGGGGACGTGCCGAGCCTTGGTGCGGTGGCAGCGGCGGCGGCGTACGGCGAGTAAGCGATGGCCGGGAAATACGGCGGCAACAGGCCGTGATGCGGCGGCATAGCCAACGGCGAGGACGGGTATCCGGACGGGAAACCGTACGGCAAATGGTGTTTACTGGCCATGGCGGCTGCGTACGGATGGTACCTGTTTGCGGCCGCGGATGGACTGAGCGGAGGCGTCGGGTAAGAGCGCTGTAGTAGCGGGAGTGCGGCCGCCGGGTCGGACGTGTGAGTTCGCAAGTGCTGGAGCAATTCGTCAGACGTGCCGAAACGCTTTCCGCAATACGATGGCAGGTCGGTGCCCATCCACGAACACACGTACGGTAGTTGGCTGGCCGCCGCGGCCAGAGCAGCCAGTTGGGCGTGCGCGTACGCCGCGGCCATCGTTTGCTGATGGTGGTGTTGCTGTTGTTGTTGTTGTTGATGTTGCTGCTGCTGCTGCTGATGCGAAGATGTAGTCTTTGGACTAGCATCGCACTGCGTGCAACCTGTTGGACACGAAGCCACGGTGGACGTCGGGACCGAATGCTTGCCGGCAGACAAGTGCGCGGCCAATTGACATCCGGCGCAGTACGGATCGCGACACGGTAATGACGGTGTCGCAGTACCCGGTCTAAAGTATGGGCTCATCAACGGCGAACTCAACGCAGCCATGTGGTGATGAGGGTGAGGCGACAACTGCGGATGATGATGGTGCGGCGACGGGTAACCGGCAGCAGCCATGAGAGCAGCCACAGACGTCGCCGGCGGCTTGTAAGATTGTTCGTTATGTTTTCTACCGGCGACGTCATCCGCAGCTGATTTTCGACTGGACGCGCTCTCCTTACTACTACACCGGTCGCTACCGTTGATCACTGGCGTCGCCCTCCTAATGGTCGCGTCCAAACTGATAGCTGTGGTCGGGGACGCGGCAGCAGCGGCGGCGGCGGCCACTTCGGCGGCTGGTCGCACTACGCACGATTCGTACGGTTTAAAACTGGATCGGGCCGTGGTGGTGACGGCTGTGGCCACAGCGGTGATGGGCTGGTGATGTACGGCTAATGAGCGGTTGGGCGGCGAGCCGCTGTTCGAACACGAGGACGGCGACGAAGACGACAACGACGGCGAACGCTTGTCCCGGCCGCCGCCGCCGCCATGATCGGACGACGATGACGACATGGACGACGTCTTCTTGTGGTGGCCGTTGATTTTGTCGGATACAGATTTGCCGTTTTGTGGAGTCGGTGCGTCCGCTCCTATCTGACTGCACGTCTGTGCCAAAAGCGCCAAAGGACTGTTTTTAGCGTCCAGCTGCAATAAAAAAGAAAAATATGTAATTTTTAATGTTATTGATAAGAAAAAAATTTGAAACCAACATTAATATTATACAGAATAACAAACATATGTAGGAGAGGATCTAGAAATAATAAAAGTAGGGTGCTAAAATACACACACATGATGTGTAATCATGTACTTATGTAGGTAGTATAAGTATAGTTAATGATAATATTATTTTAATAATTGAAATAATATTACAATTATAGGTATAAAAATAATTTACATTTCTTCAAAAGTAAATTGGTAATTATTTAGCTCTAGCCCCGATAGACCCTCTTGTATCCTGACCATATTATGGTCAAACATTTGTCGACAATAATAACCTATAACTCCTTTGGTTGTAAAACTAATTTCATTTGAAATATAGATAAATAATAATATTATAATATTGAAGATTCGTTTATATTTTTACACGTATAATTTTTCTTGAGAAAACGACACGTCCTATGCGCCATTTCATCCGAACACGATGATTATTAACATTTTATTAACTAGGTATAAATCTAAATATTTATTTTTTGCGTGTGCGGGTGCATCTTCCACCTTAAACGCCATTTTATATAATATTTTACATATATTTATTAAATAACAATAATATAAAAAAAAAAAATATTAACCTACACACGTATTAGAATAGATAAAAAAAAAAAAAAAAAAAAAAAAAAAAAAATTAACTACCTACACACGTACTATAAAAAAAAAAAAAAAAAAAAAAAAAAAAATGTAATATTTCCATTGCTTTTTCGCGTCACGTGCCCGTCGTTTATCGACTTGCAACTTTGAATACGATATTATTTTGACCGTAGACAACGGTGATGACAACAATGGTTTCATATTATCTAGAATCGTAAATCATAATGATATATTTTGTTCGGCGGACTTTTAAAATATTACCGTTACACGATGTGACCGATGCGCACACGTCTTTGTTTACGAGTATACAATAGAATATTAGAGAAAAACTATTAGTCAAAGCCATTTGGCGAAAACGATATCTTATATAGATTACAAATTTTTTTTATTTGTTACACGTTTTTGTAACTTTTTCAAAATACGAAAAATGTATAGGATAAAACAAATATTAATTTAAGACGTATAAATTGATAAAATAAATACTGTAAATATAATAACAAACGATATAATATCGTTTTTAAATTTCATTAGATAAAACCGTTTTTGAATTAACCTAATTGAAACACAAACTTGTTTTTAACTGCGTTTAATGTACTTGTGTATTGTTGTAGGTACCGATAATCGTTTCGTCTATTTTTATGTTTTATTTATTTTTTATTCATTCGTATAATTTGTGAGTAGGTAATAATATACGATACTAATAAAGTATACTTATTTGTCGAACGATCGATAAAGTTTTTAGTGTAGGATAATAATTTTCAACAAAAAAGAATCGTGTTTCGTATAATATTTTCATAAATTTGTGTAAGTTAAACTCGTACTTTTCGTCGAGAGATAGATATTATATTATCGTATAATATTACCCGGTAAAATACGACGACAGTAAAAAAACGTGTTGCGTAATATTTAAAACAATATTGTATTCCTTTCGGACGGGGAGACTCCATGGGTTTGGGACTCGCTATAGAAACAATAATAGGTACTACGATAATAAACCATAAATATATACAAATAGCATTGTGCGGTATAATATTATAATACCAGGTAACAAGATAATATTATGCGTCTGAGTATGAGTTTGTGCGACGCAAAACAATCTTTTGAAAAAAACATTTTTTTTTTTTTTTTTTTTTTTTTGTTTTTTATACATAATATCGTCCGCGTGACTTTCGGTGCCATAATATTATTATATTATACTCTTATACGGTTTTTGCGGATCGGAAAAGAAAACGTATATAATGTAATCTAATATAATAATAATATAAATTTTTATATCGGGGGACAGATCGCTTACAAAATAAAATAGAGGTATATGGTATAATAAAAATGATAAAAAAAAAACAAAGGTCCGATCGTTGATTTTCATAACGTCGTAAAGCAGACGAACGGTAGGTATGTTTTTTTTTTTTATTAACCGTTTGTGTAAATTAAACCGTCGACCGGACGACACAAAACATGTCCGTTTTGATTTAAGGTTATTGCGGTATTATATATGTGAACAGCATAATGTGTTCGCCTCACATAATATATAATATAATCGTAGGTACATATATATAAATAAAAATATGACACATCAAACCAGCTAACACCGGCCCCGATTGCCGTCCTGCAGTCGTATTGTTGATGTCGACTTACGAGGTGTACGTGATGTGCGTGTGCATTACGAAAAATTATAAATAATATCCGTACGCGATCACAAGACTTCGGGGGGGGGGGGGGAATCTTTCGTTGTACAACGATAAGAAAATAATAAATCCGACGGCGAAACGCGACTAGGAATTCAATAAAAAATCACGACAGTCGTTAAAAATTGACACGTCGACCGGTACGATATTACCACGGGCGTTTTTCAGTCCGTATCATACTACCACACTATTATATTACCACGGTTTATTAATAAAATATAACGCGGATTTTTTAAAAAAAATTGTCAATAAAAAATACGTTTTCGTTCAGAAAAAAAATAAATAAATAAAAACGAATCGAGGACGAACCGATTTGATCGTGTCCTGCAGAATAAATAATAATAATAAAAAAAAAAAACAATACACGTATTATTGTGCAGCACATAATATTATAGTAATATGAGGATAGAAAATAGGGTCATTATCTGAAAGTTATCGTGACGCGAGAATAGTTTGAATACTTCGATTTGTGCGTGTGTCGAGTCTCTCGTATAAAACCGACTGAGTATTATAGTCTGTAGCCGAGTGAATTTAAAAATTTTTTTTTTCTTGTCCGGACAGAATAGTTTCTTAAACAGAACCATGTTCGTCGGACATATGCGTTTTAACGCGGACGAAAATAGTTTATTGTACGTTGTCGGAATTCGAATTCCAATTGAAGATATAAAATTACACTCGTCTATTGAAAAAATCTCATTCCGAACAGTAGTTGTTATACTATAGAGTTATTTTACTCTCTAGAAAAAAAAAATTATTTCTAAAACCATTGCATACCAACTGAACCATGTTTATAATTTCGATTCGACCATCGAGTGTAGTCTGTCAGAAATGCGTTTAAGTACATATCTATTCGGTCTTTGAGTTTTTCAAACGTATATACAAAACTGCGGGTGTTAAGTGACGTGGTGTGTAATAAAATAGTTCACGTCCGGTTAATACTCGTATGTATGTATAAAAAAAATAAATAAAAAAAAATATGCACAAATAAAATATAATATAATATGGAAAAAGAAATAACGTCGACGAACGTTAAATATCAGAATCGAGCGCCTATATTACATAAAACGACGAAATGGAATACCGTCGTAAATAATATTTTTTATGGACACTAAAAATTTAATAATAAAAAAAAAAAAAAAATGATTTTATTAATATACTTCGTCATGTATATTTGCACTCGGTGATCGTCGTAAACACAACAAAACTCGGGGGAGCTATTACTTATAAGTTGCCGAAGGTATAATAACGTACAATACGAATGAAATGTGAAATACAAAAATAATAAACTACATTATTATATTACATACGGTCGGGACGATATTACTGCGGTATTGCGGTCGTCGGACGGTTGGTTTATACCGTAATCGCCAAGACGCCAATTATTATTATATCATTAAAAATTCGAAAATATACGATACTAATAGTATAATACATAATCATCAGTACTCATGTGTTATCATCACAGGGAAACAAAACTGATACGTCCGTTTTCCGAGTAGTTTAGAAAAAAAAAATTAGGGATAGATTTTGTCACTTTCCAAGACCGAACCGTTTGTGTTTATAAACCGCGTACGTTCGCGGTATATTTAGACGCGACAATATTATGTTATTGTACGGTAGAGATAAATCGGCTTTCATAACGTATGTTCCTCGTTTGCCATCCCTTCGTAAATTGTATATATATATATATATATATATATATATATATATATAGCCAATAGGATCGTACGTCTTTCGCCGACGACATCGATCATCCCCCGTCACTCGTCCCTGAGTGGCATCCCGTCCGTCTGTCGAACTTGTCAAAGTCGTAATGGAGCGTACATAATATTATTATGTTGTGCCTGTATATGCACGTGTTGTTAATACGATTCAGTGTAATAGACATGGAAAACGATATGCACGCGAACGACGACTGACGAGGGAGAGAAAGCCATTAACAAATAACGCCGCGTAAAAGACGCGACTTCCCCTCGCGACGCGTCATTATCGAACGCCGTACAGACCGTGTAATCGATTTGCCGGCGTCTGGTTTCGATCGAATCTTATTCGTTTATTTCTCCCTCGTCCCAAGTAAAAACGACACGACTATAAGTCTATAAACTAGATAATATATTTATATAATATATGTATAATACAGATTTAATTATTATTAATGTTGTGCCGCAAAAACGGTGTTTGAAATTCATTTCTTTCGATGAACGAGGACAAAAAAAAAAAAAAAAAAAAAAAAAAAAACCGACGTAATAATTTTATATTTCATAGAACACGTAACATTATTATTATTAATTTAACGTCGACGGGTAATGTGGAAATTATGGGAAAAAATTAATAAATACTTAATAATACAGATTTGAAAATTTACGTTACGATCCGATCAGTCGCGTTACGAAAACGAGAATAAATTATTTTTACGATTTCATATTATATTATTTTACGATCGGTTTTTATTTTTATTGTACGTATTGGAAATATTTCGAACCGAACGCAGATGTGCGATTTTACGATTTAACATTTCCGAAGAAATAAAATCAATTCGGTTTCAAATCGTGTTGTAAAACGAAAAAACTTAATAATTTTTTTCTATTCGAATTTAATATAATTAATTAAAAAAAAATTGCATATAATTTTTTGAAACGTTGTATTTGTAATTTTAAATAATATACGACTTTTATTAACAATTAAAATATGCAACGTCACTGGAAATTGTTTTTTTTTTTTTTTTTGGTTTTTTGTAAATAATATTATTAAAAAAAAACGAAAATTGGTACAAACCGACGGCAGAGGAGTCAAATAATCCGGTCTTAAGTATTGGTTTTCGTTGCTCATTATCATGGTTCGCACTGCACGCGCACTCAATAAAGCGACAAATGTTCGACGCAAGTTTTAGGTTATACGCGTCCCGATATGGAGGCGCACTCCGAAAATGAAAACCCGAGTGAATACGTTTTTGCAAAACGATGCAAATTTGTTCAACGAATTAAAATCGAATCGCCGTGCGCGGACGAACTGGCGAACGCACAAATGAGGAGCGATCGCGGAACAGACGGACAACGAACTGCAGCAGCGAACTGTCGTCGCGGTCGGTGTCCAACTGAGGGCAAGAGTGCAGTGTCGCGCTCCTCCGGGCCAACGCGTCACTGGCCAGTCGACAGCCGAATCGGCCGCGCCGTACGGTGGCTCTACCTGTCGGTCGTACGCGTTGACGCACGCGCGGTCGAAAAATCACTTTACCGAGAGGGATTTATGGTGCTAGTAGGTACAACAAGTGCGAGGATTCAAACTTCAAGGGATAATAATATTTTGGATACGCCAAGACGAAAGACAATAACGAAAAGAGAAAAACGCGAGAAACATTAACCGGTAATATATTTTTTTTTTTCCACAAACAATATTATAATAATTTCGTAAGATTTTTTTTTAATTTAATGTTTATTGTATTATCGAATATTATAATAATATTATAATATTGTGCGCGCGATATTATTTACCAAAATCCCGCACACGATCTATATCGCGATAGGTTGTTTTTTTTTTTTTTTTTTGTCGAATGGTTCATTGAAAAATTCGTCCTTTACATTCGGTCCCAGATCGATTCGGCTGATAAAAACGAAATTATCCTGCGGTTTGCCGCAGCGATTACCAACAAAAATCACGTTCCGTCGCGGTAGATACAAATCGAAAAAAAATCAAAGACTATTCAAATTACATATAGTAGGTATACCTTGGTTATTATTTTAAATTATTTCCCGTCCACAGGCGTCGAAAAGGTCATCACATCCATTATTGCGGTGTGTACCCGCACACAACGTCGAAGTAATGTTTATTAAAAAACTACGCGTCATTCCACAATAATTACCGTGGATAACGAAAAAAACGTCATTTTCAAGAAAAAAAAATTATATCTTATAAATAATATTTATCGTATATTAATATATTATACGTTATTATTGGTCGTGCGGCGGCGAAAAGAAAGTTATATTTTTGTTCGATTCGTAAACGATGCCGGGATAATGTTTCATTTGGCACGAGGCGTTAATCGTAAATACTTTGAGTTCTTAGCCCGAGACTAAAATATTATATTTGTTTTTCGACCGAGTGGCATAATATACGCGACAATATAAAATGAGTTAAAATTTATAATATTATTCGAGTACACGTTTTGGTGAAATCGTCCGAAACGTTCCGTTCGCCCGATACGATAATAAAATTATTATTATAATCGTGTTTTTTTTTTTTTTTTTTTAAATCTTTCATTAATGATCTCACGGTGACTCGGTCATCGCCGTTATTGTCACGAGATCGACGGTGGTAACCATATTTCGGGTTATTAAACGCGGTTTAACGTACGACCGTAGTATTCATGTATTTTTTATTTAATCCTAAGATATTGTTCGATGATTTGTGTACGAACTCGTAGTAGCCGAGAAATTAATAAAAATGAATCGCATCGAATAAATAATAATATTTATCTGCAAATGTAAGTATAATATTTCGTACACGACGTTCCCCACATTGCGTAATGTTTCTATTTGTACGCATGTGCTACGAGAAATATTAAATAGAAATTTTTAAATGCATCATCGTTATCTGCCAGAAGACGACACGAAGTTCTATTTAAATCATTACAATCATATATTTAACAAAGTCAAATAAATAATATCGTTTAAATATATAAATCACAATAATGGAAATAAACGCGTAGAAAACAAATAAAAAATCGCAAAATCACGCACAAATCGTTCGAGTTATTTATAAACTTCGATGACTATATTAAAACTGCGTATAAGAATAAAAATAATTGCTCATCCGCGGAAGTGATTTAATTGTCTGCAGGGAGTCCTTCTGGAAACGACCGTTTATTAAGGGGTAAAATTTAGGCAATTTCTAAACGTACCGGGTGACGGTCATTATACCGGTCGTATACGGAAAAAAATTAAACCGCAAAGTTTCGATTAATTTTTAACGATAAATATTGTCGTTCCTCTTGTAGAAATTTCGAATTAGAAAACAAAAAAAGAAGAAAATTCGACATAATAAAGTTAAACGTGTATCATGAGGCGCGTTGAAATTCAATTTTCTTTCATTTTCTTTATTTCCTCGTATATAAATACCAAAATTTTGATTAATACTGACGTTTATTTAGATAGCTTTCGCACGATTTAAATCGTTCACTCCTGTAAAATCGGCCTTTTTCAAAAACTAAAAATCAAAATCCGACAGTTTCAATAGTCGTGAGGGTTTTTCTCTTGAAATAGGCGTACGTAACGTGTTATTTATTTATTTTTTTTTTTACTAAAAACGGATTGCCACGAGCTCCCCCCCCCCCACTTAGGTGTCGAAATGAATTTCACAGTAAAAACAAACGACGACTCGATAAATAATATCGTATTATTATATTAATTCGACAGAGGCATAAAATCAACGTTCGTATTCTTTAATATATTCAATATATTATAAGCCGTTTATAACATTTATAAAGATACCCGGGACGACAGCTGTCACGATAATATATGGCTCACCTATTATATACGATATACTCGTATATAATACATTAGGTACGTATACGAACGTGTAATCACACGGGTATATATACCTGTATATTGAACGGTTTAAGTATATATAATATATTTATTTTTTCAAAACAATTTATATATTACTTTCATTAGCGCGACTTACGTTTATACGTACGTATATTATACCTAATAACGATAAAAATATGAAATAAAATAATACGTTCTCGACCGATATCACGAGTATCTTATAAACGTTATCTATATAATATTATACTCGGTTTAAATTGTTTTTATATTTTTCTATATTGATAATATTATAATCATCGGTGGAAATCGATAGTGGGTCGTATAACACAGCTCAAATACGTCGTAAAATAAATAATACCTGTATTCATATGTTATTATTAATTATTATTTATATACCGGACCCATCAAAACGTCACCTCCTCTTTTTCTACGATATCTTTTCCGTATATATTATAATAACAAGCTAATATTTTATAACATCTGCGAGTAAAAAAAAAAAAAAAAAAAAAAAAAAAAAAATACTAAGCAGGCCCCACGCGCGGTATTTAAAATCGAAATATTACAATTTATACGCAATTAATTCTCACGATTATTATCATCGCCGTCTAGCAGTCGCGTCTTCGACGGGTCGGAGGAGCGCGTTCGATGTGTCCATTATGTAAATCGCGTTAATCGCGCGCCCGACTACTCGCCCGTCCGCGTTTCAATCAAGATGCATAAATTTCTCGTGTTTGTTTGTTGTTTGATTTTTATATACCTTTTATAATACATCCGTATAATACAATATCGAGTATCGAGTATATTATAATAATATATTATTATTTTCATAAAATGTTTACAAGCCGCCCGATGTCGTAAAAACGCCGATTATATCGTCCGTTGTGCCCAGTCATTATATAACATATTATATCGAACGTGCGTCGCGCAGGTAACGCGTCGTAAAAACAATGATTTAACGCCGACCGTCGAACAGGTATAAAAATAGGTATATAATATTATAATCAGGTCCGTTTGATTTGTGCATTTTAAATGATTATATTATAACCGTATACGATTATAATATCATACGTACGATATTCGATTCATCCATCAAACTAATTCGTATAAATAAAATAACATAACACATTCTATATAGTAGCCATTTTTATTGATAATAAAAAAAAATGTAATACGAGTAAAAAACGACTATAGTTTTTTGTTATTTTTATTTTACTACGAGAAGAGCAGCGCTAACGTATATTTAGTCCGACAAACGTCTCTCGGTCGTATAAATTATTATTATCTGTATTATAAGAAGTCACCGTCGAAATGTCGAATCCGTATCGTACGTCCAATCTGTATATATTATGTATTATTATAATATTCAAGTATTTTTTATTTTTCTGCGCCAAATCGTTTTGAAAAGTTCAAATCGTCGTCCATCATTCACGTTACGTTAATAAAAAAAAAAAAAAAAAAAAATGTTTTACGCTGCATGAAAATATTATTTTTTTAAAAAATCATATTTCATATGTCATAGATTATATTCAAGGTATGCTATATACCTTGAAATCGTATAACGTACGATTACATTATAATCATATATAAATATAAAATATTATAGTAATGACGTAAAAACAATAATAATCGTGATTTAAACGCGAATATATTTTTATAGTAAATAGATTTGGCGATGTGGGGGAAAAAAAAAAATAACTAGTTTCTCCTAAAACTTCACTCCCATATTTTTATTACACTAATATTAAAATAATAAAAAATATTCGTACGGCAGCCTTCTCGCACAATTCCATATATTATTATAATATTATATAGCGTGTGTGACAGATGTGTGTATACGAGTTGTTGTTAATAATTATTATACGCGTATATATTTTAATTATTAAAAAAAAAAAAAAAAAAGTAATAATAATTATTTTAATTTTTAATCAAAATACCACGTGCGGATAACGTATTGATAATTGCCGCCAGCCTCAACGTACCTATGTGTTTGCGCAACGCATATTAACATAATATTATATTTGTTTTTCTATATACTCGTATATTAACCGAGGCGGTTACGTGAGTATATTTATTTATCGTAATATATTATTTACGGATAGATAATAAATTATATTATGTTATTTTATATGTATACACCCGTACACATAAATACATATCATATAATATACGTATGTACAATTTATATATTAGCGCGTGTATGAATATAATTTATTGTGATAAGATCTTGTAGTAAAATCGATATTTTAATTAAGACGATAATATTATAATATCGAACCGAACAAATCCGTTTATCCGACGCGAGTATAAATCACAAACTAGTATAAAATAAGTAATGTTTGTTTAAAAAATGATAATATTATATACATTATAGGTGCCGCAATAATTATTTTGAAATATAGTGAAAAATAATAATATAGGTACATAAATTATTATACGATGATGAAACTCGCGTGATTTAATATTTACGATAGTTTATATTTTAAATGTATACGACTTTCTAGACCGTACGGTTTTCGATTATAGTGTAAATAATAATAATAATAATAAATATTATGATAATTTATCGTATTTTATATAAAATTTGAATTTATTAAGATGCAAAATGTATAAACATACAAACTATTGGAAAACGTTTCGTAAGAGAGTTAAGTTAAGTACGAGATTGGATCGTCCGTATAATAATAAAATAAAATTATTGTAATAAAAAAAATATATACATAAATATCGTAATTTATTCCAGTTTTACGTAAGTATGTTTGTATACGGATCGAAAAATATTGTTACGGCAAACACTATACGTATTATAATTATTTATTTCTATATACCTACAGTTTTTGACCGAGACGAAGTACCTAGTAGTTATCTTTTTCAGTCTTGCAGATAATATTATTACGCGACTATAACGATACGGTCGATGACATTATTAAATTTTTACGTTTTCCTAGCGCAACAAGTAAAATAATGAAAAAGGACGAATTTATACGTTTTATTTTTTTGTGGCCTCTACTCAAATTATTACTATAAGATAAAAAATAAAAATTTATCGAGTATACAAAATAAAGGTTTGAAAAGAAAATTTAAGACGTTTATATTTTAACGTTATAATACTAAATAATATCAAAAGGAAAAAAGAAAAAGAAAAGAAGAAAAGTAAGGATATATTTTTTTAAGTGAAAAAAAAAAAAATACATAAAAAAGTCGTTTTCACGACAATTGGATTTTTATCGTTCTAGGAGGGCGGAATACCAAACGCAGCACGACGTATGATATTTTGACGGCGTGTTGGCGTTACATACTTAGGTTATAAGTCACACGTCGGATTTATAATTCACCCGAGTTCGCGATGATGCGCTGGCACAGGGACGATGACTTAAATACGTGTGAAATAACACGAAAATCCCTCGGCTGTAGTTGTTAAGTAAATTTTATAAATTCGATGTAACGACGGTTTGCGACGTATACGATTAAAATAAAAATAAAACTGCGCCATATTATAATAAATAATAAGTACAATAATGCAGTCGCGAGCAATTATTATTATTATTATCGACGAAACGGCGTATTTACACGCAGGTCATTTATCGTATAATGATCGTAATTCACATTTACCCTATTTAATATACCATTACCGTGGTATATTCACGTATACCTAACTTAAATTACCGTAATATGCGTGCGTACGGGATAAACATTCACGTGAATAATGTTGTACGGATAGGATCACGTGTCGCGAACCATTTGTTTCGTTATTCGTGAGCTCGTGTGGCTGTTGGGGTACACGATAATAATTAGTTAACCAAAAAAACCGAAGCCGAGTCGTCTCCGTCACGTGAAATAATGGCCCCCCGAAAACAAATAATAAATACGTTGGCATTCGTTAACAACACAATTGTTTCAAAAAAAAAAAATAATAATAATAATAAAAAAAATAATAAGCCCGACAAATAATAAAGGGTCGTGTAAAAAGATCCGTTTTGTTATAATTATATTATAACAATATATATGATAAAATACGTATTTGTGATAATAATACGAACGATGATAATACATTACCAGACGTGTTAGAACGATTCGTTTGTTGTAAATATATTCGTCGAGCTGATATCAGATAAAACACGCGATAGTAATTAACGAACGGGTAAAAATAAAATAAAAAAAAAATAAATAATAATAACACGTCGGTTACACGCGTCAGGGCCATTCGATATAGGTATTTAAAAAACGCGCGTTTTTTCAAAATTATTTAAACTATTCGAACATTATAATAAACGTGAGTGTGTCGTGAGTTTGGCGAGCATAAAAATCGCGTTTATATTTCGCACTCGTTTTGAATTTTGTAAAAACCGGATAATGAATATTATTCCTATATATTTATAATATTATATTATCTTTTAATTTCATTTGTTATTCTTTCATATTATATAGAGCAGAGAATCGAAAATGTAATATATTATAATATTTTTCATCCAATTTGTCGCCATAACGGATATTATAGGTAGGTATAGTGTGAAGACTCGTCTGCTAACGTGTTCCATATTTTTTTATATTATACAGAGGTATAAATATCGCGTAAATTACAAACGTCACACGGGGACTATTACCGCGGTATCTCGCGCGGACGATCGCGAATCGACTTCGTGATATTATTGTAATATATACAAGGTGGTGAAAAAAAAAAACAAAAAAAAAAGAAGAAAAACGTAATATTATATTGTGCGGATAGTATACCTATATAAGAAAACGTATAATATAATATACGAGCAGAATCGACGACGGCACGCCATATATGTTAATGTACTCGTCACGAGCAAACCCTTATTATTATTGCCACTAACGAGTGCATAAAGCACCGGGTGCCCGGTAAAAAGGTGACGCGCGTGTATTATGGTCGTATATTTTATATAATAATAATAATAATAATAATAATAATAATAATAATAATAATAAT
>JAIUCT010000022.1:3427730-3437965 GCA_021307375.1 Tetraneura akinire | reverse complement strand
TAATAATAATAATAATAATAATAATAATAATAATAATAATAATAATACATAAGTGACCATCAGATCGGTATCGGTCGACACCGTATATAAATACATAGTAAGTTATCGTCGAAATAATAATGATAATAATAATTAACAGCGACTCGGAGAGGGAAAAAGGCGTTCGGCCGCCTTCCTCGCCGACCGTTGATTTATGTTCTAATTACGATCGTTTGCGCGCCGTATCGAAAACACACGATCTTCCGCGGCGCACCCCAACTGCGTATACGTTTTAATATTATAATGTACGTTATTAATTATTGTAAATATACGTATATTATTTTTTACGGTCTACCGGTCACGAACGAGGCTCTAAAATGGAAACCAGATTTGACACCGCTGACCATACAGCATTACATTGTATACGACAAAACAGCAGTATTGATTTTTCTAAAACGAATCAGCCACCAGATTCAGTAAAAATTCTTTAAAATGTTTAAAAATACGAAATGATCGATGTAAAATAGCGAGGAACAACAATTGCGTATGATGATGGGCTGTAATGAAAATTTAAATTAACAAATTTATTTACATTCTGAGCGAAGCGAATAGAATGTATTGATTTTAAAACGGTGTGTCTTCTTTCCTAAAATTCACATATTTATCTTTAAATGCGAGGATGAGCCTTCGAGTCTCGTCTTTTGGTTTTGGTCAAATTTTAATAAATCGTTTATATTCCCGTTCTCGTGACGCGTTTACGTATATCTTGTCGAGACGATAAATATTTGAAAACATCGCAATTTAATGTGTTTATTTTTGTATATTGTTATTTTCTAAATTACCGTTGTTGTATTATCCTATTTCTGATAGCTATTATAATAAACTATTTAAATATATATTTTGGTAAAAAAAAAAAAAAACAAAAAGTCTTAAAATTTGATTGGTAGATTTAAATAAAATGCGTTTTGATGTCATAGGCTTAACTTGATATTTCTCGGATAAAAAAAGGCAATTTTTAAAATAAATAAAAAACGAATAGGTATCGTATAATGATAATATGTATTATGTTATATTATGCTGCCGGGTCACGGCGACATAGGCGTCTACTGCGTGACAGGACGAAGTAAAATATCGATTCCGGCGAATAAAAATAGGGAAAAAAAATTATAGGTTAGAAACCGGGGTACGAATTTATATTTTATAGTCACAAAATCGTGGCGACGGTAGCGCATAATAATAACATACGTTATTATATACCTAACGTATAATACATAAATCAGTATGGGGAAAAAAGTCAATTCGTGCCGTTTCCGTGTGTATGCATTATTATTATATCATAATAGACATAATATAATAATATAATATTCTACTGCGTGTATTTTAATATTATATTATTTGAAGTAATAAGAACGGCATCGTCGCGATCGATCGCCGCCCTGGTGTATAATAAAAGGTATAAAAATGCATTAAAAATAATATCGACCGGTCGTATAAAACGGAAACAATATCGCAGCGCTATAAATAAAATATTGAGCTTTTCCTCGGCAATAATAATAATAATAATAATAATATAACTTATGTACAGGATAATCGATAAATTCAACCGGGTATGAGAAATACCAAATACGGTTACCACTAGGTTATTATTATATGAATGTAGAACGTTATATTATGTTTTACGCGGATGCGATGTCTGTAATATTCAAAAATCTGTCGTGCGACGAACTATACCGCGGTAATAACCGCGCCACCGTCGTCGATCGTAAACGCGGTACAATATAATACCTATATATAGTACAAAATATATTATTATATACATTATATATTTAATATTATGTGTGCAAACCACTACCACGGTTTCACGTTCTCGCTGGCCGTAAATTTAATCGCGCGACGTTTTTATCTTTGGCGACGACGACCACGACGCGCGATAGACCACGCGACGAACCTCGTTCACGACGGAATTTATATGTATTATATTATATTGTTATATCCGTCTGGAAGCGTTAACCGTGTGCAGTTAAGCTGCGGCGCGAAGGGTTATATTATAGACACGATTTTATTTCTCTAACCACGTTCCGGCACCCCATTTGCGGTATATACCGTGGTATATAATACATATATATATATACCTACCGTATACGCGCGATTTTTATCGTATAATAATCCTGTACACTATCCCCGCTCGAGACCGGGAATGAAAAATAAAAAATAAAAAAATATTCACGTTACGTCATGTTACATCGTATTTACTATTTATTATTATATAGCATTATAGCGCGTATATTAATCGGTTCGCATAAATCGTTTCGCAGCGCTCGTTATATACGACATTGTGTGTTCGATACGCGATAAGAACGCACGGACGGCTATCCCACGACAATATATTATTGAGTATATTATATATGTAATATAAAAAGGGACGACGTCGGAAATATGCTCGGGCCCTGTCACCGTTAACGGTTTCTTGTTTCTGTATAATGAAGAATATAACTTGGTTACGGTATAAAAGTGCAATATAATGGTATACCTAATATTATATTATATATATTTAGATTACTCAATGACATATATAAATTACTTAAGAAAATACGCCTTTACACGTTTTAAACTGTCGTCCCTTTTATATTATATTACCAATATCATGGTAATAAATTCTAAAATTTAAAAGTTCCAATAATTTGTAGAATAATTATTGTACCTAAAATATAATAAATCGAGTTAGTCAAACTATAATAATATAATATAATATTATTAATCCTCTTAATGAAAGCGTTTATATAATATATACGTTATGACATTAAAAGCGTTCGAGTCTAATAAAACAATTTCATTAATAATTAATTTAATAATTATCTGAGGAAATTTAAAACGAAAACGAATGTAATCTATCATAATAATTATTATAATGTGGGGGGTATGTTTTATATATTAATTATTGATAATATATCGTACAGTGAATATAAAACCGGAAGGAAATGTAGAAAATACACGTTATAAACGTTATAAAATGTGTAAAAAGGACACTATATAGGTACATTAAATAGGTCACACCGTTTGTGTGACAAGATGATAAAATGTCGGGACCGTGAGGAAATCGTCGGAATTCAATATATAATAATATGTGGGAGTTCACGAAAACAGTTACTGCGGCAGTTACTTTTCCGTTTCTTTAAGCCATCGCGTGACTGTCGATATTTAACCGTCCGACCCCTGTCAGAATAAATTTTCAAACCGTTTTAAGCATTGTCGTCGCGTAGTATATCGTTCTCTTGTAAAAGCTTATATTATATACGGTCGGATAAAATACGGTACTTAATAATAAAACATTGCGGTATATTTAGAGGTATCTATATACGAAATGAAACGACTATCACAATAATTTACAATTTTACCATTATGTTATTTGCCGAGTTGGTATAAGAATTTCAATTTCGTACGCGATCGGTATGTAACACGCGATATTATCATATACAGATTGTTTTCAATCTTCTTCAAAACGATCATTTCAATTATTTATTAGAAGAGACGTAGAGTGAAATCGATATCATCGCCGACGTCGCAGTTCGTTGGCAAAGGGGCGCTGTATAGCCGTCAAACTTTTTCCCCACTTATAACGTGTACGTATATGGATAACATTAAAAGTTACGCAATTTATTACAATAAAATGTGTAATAATTTCACACGGTTCTCAGCACGCCCGGTTTTTTCATTGAAATCGCCACCCCAATAAAAATAAAACAAGACTTTCTACTGCAGATTAGGTGATATCGGGTTTTTCTATCTTAAACTTAAACCCCCATAAAGATCTTCATCGGACGCTCTAAAACTCTATATAAACTATATAATCACTAATGGATCACGTTTTCTCCGCCTCTCTTGTTTATCGAATATCGGGACAATATATTATGACATGAAAGACACGTGAAAAACATCATACGTGAATAATAGAAAAAATGATAATTGGAAAATGGATGCCATAGGAATTTTGGAAGTTCATACGTATAATTATTGCCCACCCTTCCTTTTTAATCTAAAGGTGTAAGGGTTGCTACACCCAGATTATGGATTAGAGCCGCCACTGCCCATGTCTATTATGATAATGGATTAGAGTATTAGACCAAAGACATAGTAAACCAGAAACGATGCAAAATATTTAAATTAAATTTTACATAATTGTAAATAGTATCTGTAGTTTTATCAAATATAATTTAAGTATAATCATACTTTTTTTAATTAGGTTAGGTACACAAGTAATTAGCGGATTCAACCACGGTATTAACGTAATAATGGTCAACATATTATTATGGCGGTCCAGTCTATACTACATATTATTATACTAAATAACATAATAATATAGAGGTAATTTACCTAATATTTATTTTGCTACCAAAAAACCGCAAATTGTCAATCTCTCTTACACACATGTTACACACTACCTCGTGTGGTTGCGTGTAAAACAGCTGTTATTGTCATGGTCTATGTGTTAAACGTTATGTTTTTTATCGATTGCAAGTATAAAAAATATACACTGATAATAATAATAATGATAAAAAACTGTGAAATAAAAATGATGATAATTATAAAATATACGTGGTATTCTAATAATATAACAACTCTTCAGAATTTTCATTCCAAGAGTTCTCGATAAGTATAAAATAATGGTATACATTTTAAATATTTTACATTACATTAAACTATTAACTCTCTCGCGTGTAATATATGTATATTACGTTTTGCACATTGTTTCTGGTCCATTACGCCGTCAGATAATAATTTACCAGACGGTTAACGCGTGTAGGCTTGAACGTATATATATATAATATATGATTACATTATTATCTGCACAATATATACGACTTGTTTATATATTGTACACGATATTATTGTATATATATATATAATATTACCGGGTAAAAATACAAATAACTGCCGACCGCGTGGATTAAATTGTCACGCGGCGCGAGCGACCTTTGCGCAGTGATGACCGCGAAGACGTCATTTGTCATTTGCCCACGTTATATTATTAATAATGTAAAATATATATTATTATTATTGTACACGTTTATAACGTGTAATGCATACGCCTCAAATGTAATACACCTCTTGCGCAAAACTTTCACGGCCGTTTTTCTCGTACACGGTATAAAACAACGTTCACGACGACAACCATGTTTATGGTTAACGATTTTTATAATAATAATATCTATCTGCGATCTGTCGCCGGCGTCGTATTTTACGATCCTATTGTGTTTATCTCTATGCACACACGTTCATAATTCATTATTATTATTATTTTTATTGTTATACGGACGACATATATTATTATAAAGCGCGCAATATAAATTGCACAATAATGTAAAAATAAACCACACGTGCGCGTATACGTTATTGTTATTATTAATATAATAATGTGATATTATTTTTATTATTTTTAATTCGTATCCGCCATTGATGTCTCTCTGTACAGTGCGTGTACTTAACTATAATACAGTGCTGCAACGACGTCGATAAAGAGTCAAATTATTATTGTATAATTAAATTAATTATACAAATTATATAAATTATTATTGTATAATTTCGACGATTTTACCGGTAAAGAACAAAAATATTCTATATTTGGTATCACTGTGCTACAAATAGAAGCTAAACGAATAATTTTAAATATCAAGACTTCCTGTAAATTTAAACATTTTGAATGTGAAAAAACATATATAATATATATATATATATAATTTTTTTCTTCCAACATTTATTATTATTATTTATCAACAACAAGTACCTCTACCCTACCTTCTTGTAGTAAGATACGGTCAAACTTTTGTACCCAGGGATAGGCTGGGCTAACCCACATAGTTGAGGGACGCTCCAGGTATATTTAATACTGTAATTCTATGACATTCCTCGTCCGACCAAATTATACGTTGATAGTTGCAAGATATAAATTATTGGTATATTTACTGTAAAATATTTAACTTAAATATAAAACAAGTTGATAGTTAATAGTGATACAGAAAACCAAGGGTTGATAATTATTTCATGAATCGGAGACATCTACTACATCATTTCAATAATGCGCATACAAATTTCTATTCCACAGATTATTTTACAAAGTGCAGATGATCATACAATTTTGTGTAGGTTTGTTCTACACGGACTTCTAATCTGCGATTCTTTATCTGCAATTAAGTTTCTATATCGGATTGCTTTTACGTTTACTTGTGTAGGGGTTTTTAGTCGGTCACCTTCTCATAATATTAATACGTAACACGCGATCACATGGTAATAACCAGAGGAAACCATTATTAAACAGTTGTTTCTCATTTGTACATAAAATAATATAATATAATATAAACTCCGTCGTCAGGCGTAATGAAATTATAGCGGTCGAATAAACGCGCTATCTTTCTGACCTTTGTGTATATCGCGCGGTTTATTATTCGCATTTAGTATGAATGTGACCCAAACGACTTTGCGGCACAGGAAATGTTTTCCCGATAACACGCGTCCTATTCTAGCGAATTTCGTTCATCGTATAACGCGCTCGGTTATCTCGGTTATATTGTAACTGAGACACAATAGTATAATAAAACCATTCCAAACGCTTATTACATGATTATGAAAACACATAATATACTATTATTATGTTACACATTATATATTGGTGTATACAGGGTAATCGGAATTTAATGACACAAAATTGGCCGGAATACATTTTCAAAGTTTTTCCATTACTTTATAATAACACAAAATGTTGATCATTCTGTATATTCTTGTATAGTGTATACAATAGGTTCATATTATATAATAATGTCAATAATTCGCATGTCTTTTTCACATACCGGTATCGTGAATCGTGATGAATGATGATACAATTCGCGTGAGTTTTGATTTTGAGGTTAGACTATAAGAAATGATTATGGTGGCGACACTGCAACAATATATTATGAGCTATAAATGCACACTCATTTTTAAAAAATACAATTTTTATATGTGTAATTTAACACCGTGTGATATAATATGATACTTATAATGATATAAATCGGTATCGTTCGCAAACGTTATTCTTGGCTCTATTTTGTGTTTTATTATTTCATATCATCTATCGCATAACCATAAATAATATCAAGTCGATTTGGCCACAGCGTTTTTATTCTATTATTATGTAAATGTTATAACAGTTAAAAGCCACGTGTATAATATATTAATATATTATAAAATATGATATGGAATTAATCGTTCTCGAATTTAAATGAGAAATTAATTCGGTTTATCACGAACAAAATACTTATTTAACCTAGTGTGTTATATTATAATATGTATAATAATACGAATAAAATATTAATTGCGCCGTCGCGACGATCTCGTTCTTCGCCACGTCCGTTGGATGGAACGTAATAAAAAGACGTTTTATAGTCTATAGTTTTATACCTACGTCTGGAGCAATATAATTACATTGATTGCGCCACGCTATTTACAATAGTGGTTGATACCGAATCGCAATGAGATATTTAAATATTATACCGCGGTATGGCCATGGCAAACGACGATTATAATGTTATTGCGGTTCAAGTCACATAATCTGAAAAGAACAACCGTTTAAAGTTTGTGCGGTCTACCGATAACGACCTAACCAATTATATCGTAGTAATTGTAATAATAATGTGTATTTCCGACGAAATGATAATAATTACACGCGCCAGTTCGTGTAGTAGAATGTGACTAGTATTATAATATACCTATGTAGTTTTACTAGATAGATTCGAAATATTATAATATTATTGCTGATACTCACGCGACAAGACGTCGAATACGAGATGGAAATAATAATAATAATAATAATAATGTGCGTTTTTCTCATATTTATTTTAATTATTAAACTCACGTTTAATTCGGCAGCCAGTTAAGTCTTGAGTGTTATTTAAGAAGAGGAGATTGACCTATGGCAGAAAAATAATTGTTTTATATAATATTTTTTTTCACCTTTCTTTAATTCTATAAGAGTAGTTTTATTATCGAGGTTAAAATAACAACGTGCACGTATCATCTAAATTCTAAAATATTCTTAACTTATCGAGTACCTACCGAATAATTCTCCCTAACTATTGCTGCATTTGTTATTAGAATTTAGAACGTATGGTGTAAATAACTTATACTTTATACCTAACACGAGTTGCGACAAAATATCAAAATATTATGTAATTTTTCCATTTAAATAACAGTTGCACTTGGAAATAACTATTATCTTTTTTATGTTGAGAAATTTCAAGTTTCTATTTTATAGTTTGTACTGTAATAATTTACGACAAGATTCCAGCCGGTCGTCTCATAACGAGAGATCGTCAATTATTTTTATAATTCCCAACTGGATTATTAACATAGCGAATAAAATAATATACGTGTATTAAACTACTTTTAAATCATCAGTTATATCTTATATATGTTATTCACCAGTCACCTTCTATATTATGGTTAGGTTTTAGCTCTTAGGTATATACTTTTTATTTATCATGACTGACGCGTCGATTAAAATCTTTTATGAAAATTCCATAACAAATTTTATGTTTTACCGTGTTTACCTGTTGTAACTAACAATCCTCAGTATAATGGAAAACTGAGTAAAAATAACATAAAACTTTATTCAAATAACAAGATTTACTTTTAACAGATAGGTAGTTAATTAACCGAATAATATATTTAATTATTTTAACGTCTTCGTGGCTAACGCAAATAATGTTATCAATATATTATTCAGGATCTAATATATTTATTAGATATGTGTAATAAAATATAACTTAAATTTCCAGATTTAGTGTTATGTACAATGTACTCGTATTATATTGTATGAATTATTAAATTTATAATTATGTTATAAATACCAATAAATAATTAACGAGAATATTATGCGATTATGAACTCTATGGCCTTTCATCATTTGTAACATATTTAATGATTTTATTGACTATAATATTATGAAATAATATATTGAATAAATCTATTGTATTTTATGAAATTGCAGTTTTGAAACTATAATGCATACGATTATATATATATATATATATATATATATATATATATATATATAATATTAATTATTATAATATTAACATATGTTATATTTTTAATTATTGATCCATTGACCATTGAATAATATATTGACAAAGTTGTCGTTGTGAAATTTAAAAAAATAAATTTAGGATCAAAGTATGAAAAAGAAATTGTATTACTTGATTCAATAATAAGTACATAGTGGATTTTAACGGTAAGTAGTAAATAGTTAAGATTACTATACTGTAATACGTATGACACATGAAGCATTGAATATTAGAATAGTTTATATATTTCTTAACTGAAATCAGAGTTTGCAAACATATTTTTTGTATAGGTATATAAAAAAAAAGTTTTTTTTATCGAATTAATATTTAAAGTTCAAACAATAATAATTAAATATAGTTTTTATATTTATACATAGCGGATCTCAACACAACAGTATGTACCTATATAATAGTTTAATGAAACGATATTATAATAGATAGATACGAGTATAATAATATTACATTTTAAAACGTGCGTTGTTTGTATCATTTTTCAAAAACGTACAAATTGGAACTGATCCGATTAAATTACACAATAATAAAAAGTTAACCAGATAATTGAAAAATAATACAATAAATTTACGTATTTCTATATTAAGTATTATACAATAAGTAGGTACCTATATTAAAAAAAATGGCGATTTAAAAATAAAATTTCGTCCAGCGATTATTGTTATGCTTATGATATGTACTTATTGCCATTTATCTTCTTTTCGAACAGCAATATATTAATATATAAGCATAATTATTAGAATAATATGTTTAACGTCTTCAACCGTATATGGTACTCTCACGCATAATATTACTGCCATATATAATATTATAAAAATTGTACGATTATTGTACCCTGAGGAATCGAATGATACTATCGTTACGTATTGTATATTATGTTTTAATTTATATTAGGCATATTTTATGTTATATTTTATAATAAATTGCTACTGGGATTATTATTATTATTAATTTATTATTATTATCGGTTCGGCGGCCAGAAGGGAGGAAACAAAAATGATTCTCGTGAATCGCAATAATAATAATTATATCCGAGTACGATATAATAAAATAACGATGACGACGACTATAAATTATTATTATGATTATTATTATTATTATTATTATTATTATTATTATTATTATTATTATTATTATTATTATTATTAT
>JAIUCT010000022.1:3409367-3427720 GCA_021307375.1 Tetraneura akinire | reverse complement strand
ATTATTATTATTATTATTATTATTATTATTATTATTATTATTATTATCGTACGCCCTACAAGAAGAGTTTCCCGGACGCACGCGACCGACCTGTCAATCGCATGTCAGGACTGCAAGAGCGTGTATAATAATATTATACGATAGACAACGGCCATTATAATACACGTCAAGACGGCGGCGGCGGTGCATTCCTCGTCGTCGTAACTAATTATTGTTATTTTGTCGTCGTTGGTTCGCCTCCCGTCATTATATATATATATATATGTATATATATATGTATATGATAATAATAATAATAATAATAATAATAATAATATTATGATATACTTTATTATACGTTGTTATTATTAGGTAGGTACATATCGCGTTATTATATTTTATACGTATAATAAGCATATACTGGTGCGGTAAAAGGAGAGATGGGAATAATCCACGTTGATCACGATTCACGAGCGCAATATAATCACTCTTTATAATAATAATAATAATAATATGTAAATACTTACATTATTATATATCTATACTATCGTTATGATATCGCGTAGTCTTAAGCGAATTCACGTTTTTTTCAAAAAAAAAAAAAAATATATGTATTTGTGCGCACTTAAATATAATATTTTATATGGGAATTTTCGTTTTATACCTATAACCGAATAATACCGCCCTGCGGGAATCGTAAAAATGAATATTTAAAAAAACGAAAATTCGCCCGAAATGCGTTTTCGCAGAAACATTTTTTTTTTTATATACGCGATAAAATCACCCCGTTCCCAACACAATTATTCTCCTATACAACACTGTCTATCCTCGGATAGTCTTAGATTATCTTTCAATATTTCATTTCTAATCAATCTTCTCTCTTCTAAGATAAACGACTGGATTACAATCCCGTTATAATTCTTTTAGTACCTCACGCCGTTCCATTATTGTATCTATTGATATATCCGTTTATTTTTATATACATTTTTCTTCGACAAATCTTTCTTGTATCAGCCAGCCAAATTTTTCAATTTTGTTGTAATAATTACATTTCATTATTAAACTCTCGTATACATTTCTATAGTGTATTGGTTTCGTTTCATATGTAAATTTAATAATACATTAATACAAATAAATTTGTTTTCTTTAATAATTAACAATTATTTTTATAGTAAATAATCAGACCTCAGACGGTGTCCAAAAATACAAACTAAAAGGTTGAATTTGTTCTCGTTACGATCAATTCAACCGCGTTCTATTGAGACGTTTTAAAATTGTGCGATTTCGAATGGTAAAAATATTTTTTTTTCGAGCAAATACTAAATGAAGACAATATTGTAATAATATTGCGTGTGGCATGAAATTGTAAATCGTATCGGGTGTCCACACTTTTTCGTACAACATTGTATAAATATTTTTTATATAAATTCGTTTTTTTTAGCAAATATAATATAGTTTAACTAAAGTTTTGACATTTTAAACTAATTATATGTGTAACGTTAAAACTTTCACAGAACTATAAAATGTGTTTATTACGATGCAAATGTTATCGGTATGACGACATATTATAACGACTACGATATCGTTTGAATATATTATTAATCGTCTCATATATTGTATAAATCAAATTACATACCTAGGTAATTAATTGCAAAGTAATTATATAAACACAATAATATACGTGTGGATATCTAATAATATTATGAATTTATTGTGCGCAATAAATATATTGAAGTTGGAATAACAAAATTAAATATTCAATGTAATACGCTTACTCGTATATATTTGCGAATAATAAATAATTATTTCTCAGGTTACGCGTATAATGAAATTATTTTTATTCGTTAAAAAAAATAGTTGTTGTTTTATGAATATTTAAATATTTGTAAATTGGCCATAAAAAATATAGAAATACAGAATAAAATTTAGATGCGAATATTTGTTGGTATAGTCACACACTGGCCATGTATAGGTAATTATTAAATCCATTCTGATAATTTATTTAATGCTATATAATAATATGTATTATGATGATGTAATCTATGAAGTATTCGGATCACAGGAAATTATAATATAAAACATTAATGCGATATCGTTAAAAAAGGCAAATATTGAATAATATATTTTAAGAATGAACGTATTATAGTTACATTACTATGATAGTATACGTAATAAAACGTAATATTAAATAATGTGTTTTATTTCGCACGAAATATATGAAATATATTATTATCAGTTTTTTGACGTCTGAATGGCTTTTGTAAATTTAATTGCATTTAATATAGTGTATATTATTATAAATATTAAAAAAAATAAATAAATTAGAATTTATAATTCCCCATTAAGGGTACGTAATAACGTGACACAATGTAAGAACGTTATATTATGATATTACATACACAGGGTGGATTGTGTCTCATCGTCAATGGCGTACCTACATAATATATTAATATTGATAGTCACTATCGGTTTAATTATACGTTATATTTATATTATTCATTGTTTTTAGAAGTTCACAAACGTTTAATCTCATCCTTGCAGTAAGTTAATATAAATAAAATAATATCTATAGTACTACACGGTTCGCGTGCATTAAAATATGGAATTCTTTGTAAAATGTTTAAATTCAAACGTTATAGCATTATAATATTATATGTGTATTTTATAATAATATAGTCTAGTGGCCCGCGGACTATAAGAGAGAACTTAAAGGAGCCCGCCGTGTGACGTTCGTTACCGGCGACGGCTTGTATGCACATATTATAATATTATAATATTACCGTATTCTTATAATGTTAAAGTGACGTGGTAATTTCCGTAATGACAGCTGCAATCGCGTCGTGCAGGTTTCTGCCGCCGGGCGAAAGTGAGTGTGCGTGTATAATGTTGTACCTACATACGTATAGCGATAATTTAGTCTCCCTCGTACGACACGTAGTACTAATATATAATAAATAATTGACGGAACACGCAACCGGGGTCACGACGTAAGAGAAAACAGCTACTTAACTAACTGCGTGTAAATTATATCGTCATGACCGCTCTAATTAGGAAAGACGATCCCTTGCGGCGCTCTTTATTCTAGTGTATATAGGTACATTAAAAGACGGTCGCGGTCGAAGAGATTTCAATGCCCCGCGCACGGTCGACAGCAGCTATATCATATCGTTAGAATCGTTCGCGAAATTCACCAGGAACAGTAGGAACACCCAGTTTGATTCCCAGTAGGTAGTTGATAATGATATTATACAGATGTATACGTAATACGGCCTGTTCTCATATAATATAATCGATGTAAAAACATGAGTTAATAATTAAAATTAAAGAGGAAAATAATTTTGCAAAAATATCATCCAACGAACGAGGCGCAAATGTTAAAAGGACATAGCAGCTGATATTATATTCTTTGTCAGACAATATTTTATAATAATTACACACTAATTAAACGTCGATGAAATGTTCGTCTTGATCGGCGTTTATATTATACTCATATAATACGACGGAACGAATAATGTGTATGTTAATGTATGACGCATTTTATTCGCGTGACTTGTATATTTGCCATTTACAATTCTCGAGAATTTAACATTTATGCGTCTGTGGATTGTACCAGGAAATTTAAAAACCTACAAAATTTCATTTATCGTTATTCCGTATTCGTATATAAGTGAAAATATCTATTTTACTTTATTTAAAACATATATACGAGTATAGGCACCTACTTGCAAAATATTTTGTGACACACATATAACATTTTAATACAAATTTTTCATTTTTTCTTGTAATTTATTCCCTAAATAGTTTAAAATTATTTATCCGTATAAAAATATTAATAATGAAATTATTAATTGATATATATGATAAAGCAATTACTATTGATGATTTAAATTTAGAAAAATAAATAATAATAAAATAATATAAATAATATAAATACTATTAAATTTATTACTTTTAGTGTAATTATATAAGTACGCAAAATATTCTATAAATAAAAAAATACATTTTTTTAAAAATATTTTTAAATTTTTTTATATAATGTAATAAAATTAATTATAATTTATCTATTTATATTTATCTATTATTTACGTTAATAAACGTGTTATTTTTTTATAATATTTATGCATATCTGTGAAATAATATTATTTTGTATCTTTTTTTATTTTACGAGTACATTGGTAATTTACATACATAATTCAATTTTGTCGAGTATAGTAATGTAATTTTAATTAAAATAGTTAAAAAAAAGTTTTCTTCATCACAATGATGATCACAAATAATGAAATATCATATTATACATTTTATATGTGTAATATGTACTCGTAATTGACTTTTCAATAGGTACCTTTACAAATTATTATTATCAACACTGGTTTTATTTTTTATGCAACAACAAATATTCAAATATAATATAATGTATGTTAATTTATACATTTCTTTTGCACAATATTATTATATAAATTTTAATATTTTTAATGTCATACCTGTGCATATTGTGAAAAGGTTAAAATAAACAATTTTAGTTTTACATTTTTTTCCATTCTTGTAATACATAATTTAGGACTTGCGTACCTACCTACTGTATAATTGAATAAATTATATATTGTTTGAAAAATAAACCATGAATATTACAAATGTACAAAACAATAAACTTTTCTATAATTAATTGTATGCTAATGTTAGGTCAGTATTTCATGCAATTATTTGCCGGTTAATTGTTTAATTTTAATATTATACATTATAGGTATTGTATAAATAAAATGGTATTGAAAAAAAAACTAGAACATAATACTAATTGTTCGTCTTGATTGGAAAAATTTTTTAGGTCAACATTAAATTATTTCCTGTGAATCATTATATTATAATATTATTATGTTATTACTTATTCATATTATTCGGAATTACGTATATACCATATACCGTATAGATACCATGCAAGATTACAATAAAATATTATAATCTTATATAATACACGTAGTTAAAAAAGACAAGCTGATACTCCTGCCGCAGGGATATAGGTGTGCAAATAATAGTGTTTAATTTTAATTATTAGAATTATTATTATCGAAAAAACGATTCTGAGCGAAGTTCAGTCAGATAATGCCGTAATGTTTCGTTATTTTTTTCATAATATTTTCGATTAAACTAAAAATATAAATTTAAATAAATAAAAACCCAAATCCACAAAAAATTTTACTTTTATTTTAAGCAAATACGTATTTCGGTAACAAAGTTGCCATCATCAGTGCAAAACAGAGACGTATTTGCTTAAAATAAAAGTAAAATTCTTTGTGGATTTGGGTTTTTATTTATTTAAATATATTATCCACAAGTCAATACTTAAACTATAAATATAAAAATATCTACTTTAAACAACTATAAAAAAATTGTGACTAGGGATTTTTTCAATATTTTGGTACAATGTTAGTAATTTGTAAGTATACTTCAGTAAAATTTTCAGACCTTAATCCCCAAAATTACCAATTTTATCATATTTTTTCTTCGTTTTGCCCTCTAGCTAAATTTGTTTACATAAATGCAAATTCTTTGCATAAATAGTTTTGATTGATATCATTTCTATGCCATTAGGATATTTTGACAACGTATCATTGAAACTATCGTATAACGGTGTAGACAATAAATATGGTAATTGGAAAGAATCACTCAACACTATTATGTATATATCACCGAATGGTTCGTTAATTCTCATAGACCTTAGTCTTTGATCTATGATCTATGATCTGTGATGTGCCAACCCCCGGAAGGAGCTCAAACAAGCATTATGAGATTTACGATGGAAATTTGTGTTTATAGATGGTTGCTATTAGTTTCAATAATAATCATATTATCACCATGGTTACTATTACAATTATGATGAGTCAAATTCGTCGAAGTAAAAATGTCATTGTTTCGTCGTTTTTTCTGTCGCATCGGGTCAATTTTGAGAAATTCTAAAATGACTTAAATAAAGTACAAACTACATCCAATTTGCAATCGGAAAAATAATATACTATTCGTGAAAATCGGATCATTATTTCGGGTATTAAAAGTGTCTTCAGATATAAAAAGAAAAATAAGAAAAAAGAAAAAGAAAAAAGAAAAAAGAAAAAAGAAAAAAGAAAAAAGAAAAAAGAAAAAGACACACATCTTTTTAAAATCAATAGGTACACTCTTCGCTTCGCTCAGAATCTAAAATTATGTTTTTATAAACAAAAAATTTATTGTAGTAAGTTTTATATATAACATTGCACATAGCAAAATTATTGATTTAAACATAGATGATGATTTGATTACGATTTATCTGGACGATAAATTCCGTATTAGATTAATGAAATTAGATTAGGTACCTATTATAAAATATATACATATAATTAAAAAGTACAATAATATAATCAAATTAATGGAAAATTAAAAATGATATCGTTGGTGTACCTTTTTTAGTTTCGTTAAAATTGGGTTACGCAAAAACAATTAATTTTGCTCATTGGTAGTAAATTTTCTAATGATATATTACTATATCAGTCATATTAACCGTTGACGATTTGTTTAAATTGCATCATTTTTACACAACAGTAACTTATATAAAGGCAAAAGATAATGTTATGTATTATATAATAAGGTCAAAACAAAATGATATAAACTTTTTATGTATATAAAATGCTAATGATTTATTTTGTCTTGGAAATTTTAAGTACCTACTCGTTGAAAAAAATTTAAAAATGGAATTTTATAGTATTATTATGAATAAGAATAATGTAATTTTGGCTAGGATATAATATACTCGTATAATAAATAATTAAAACAAATTTGAAATTGTAAAGAATTACATAAATTCACAATACTAATATAAAATGCTTAAATTGATTTTATATTATTCAAAAAATAAAATAAGAGTTAATAATATAGAATAACAATTTTTACTTTAGGTTATATTAATTTTTTCTCACTATACTTAGTTACGTTTAAATATATAAAAAATTTGTATTATGTTGTCCTTAAAATGATACCGATATAAAACGTAAACAAAGTTATCATTTTTATATAAGTCACTTTTTATTATGCCAGTTACGAAAACAATCCACATTTAACAAAGCCAAAATTGTATTAATTTTTCAATAATGTGTGTCCTCTTTTTTTTTTTTTTTTTTTTTTATGTAATTAGATACTTTTTCGATCCGTAATAATGCTCCGATTTTCACGAATAGAGCATGTTTTCAACTGGAAAGTAGATGTAGTTTTGATACTTAATTTAGGTTATTATTCGAAATTCGCAAAAAAGAACATATGGGGAGAAGTAAACTACTAAAAATTGATGAAAATAAGGCAATAACCCTTTCATTTTTAGAGCTGTATTTTCTCCAGAGAAATATCTGTTCTTCTTTTTTTATGGTTTTTTTTTTATACCAGAATAATTCACAATTTTAAATTAATCTCGTTTAACGTCTTATCGTAATAATAAATCACAGGTTAGTTTTTCGCACTTAGAAATATAAAAATGTAATTTATTCAAATGACATTCATAACCATGTTACAGAAACGTTTATCAATCTCTTAGAGGCCCATTATGGGTTTTTTCATATAGGTGGACTAGTTAGCTGGTTGCTTGCCCAACACAATCTACAATTGTGTTCACCGACGACGACTACTGCAACATGTCACAAAAGTCATAGCTTAGATTGTATATACACCAATTTAATAGGAGCAAAATAACTTTATTATTAATATGATTATGTTGTAATCGAATGCGAGTAAATATGGTGTTTTAAAAAGGAAACTATTGATATTATACATACAATTATTAGTAAAAGTATACCATAGTCTGTGTATATGTTATATTCATAATCTAAACGCAAGTATTGTAACGAAATTAATTTTATAGAATATAGAAAATTATTTGATACCAATAAATATTTTCACTACAATATTATGATGTATCATTTGGTTTTAAAAGTAATATCGATATAAATTTAAATATAATTATTATGATGTTATTAATTTTATATAAAGAATTAATATTTATCGTTAAATAAACTAAAACTATAGATTATTACGAATTAAATGGTAATTTAACAGATTTTGAGAATGTTAAAAAAAATTATTATTATTATTTTATACATATTGTTGCAATCATATTTAAAATTTATGATTATTATAAATATAACATATCATCATTTTTACTCAACGGTACCTTGTGTAACGTTAATAGAATATTTATATATTATCTCTTCTTTTGAGCAAGCTATACTGTGGTGTGCAGTGGTGTACCGAGAGGGAGTTAATGGGTGTTTAACCCCCCCCCCCCCACAAAAAAATATTTACTTCAAATTTTATTAAAAATTTAATTGAGATCAATAATACTTAGATTTAAATGGTAAATTTTATAATATATTTTGAATAACCTCCCCACCATGACACAATCCTGCATACGCCATTGATTGCGTGTCATCTTTCCACCTTACCTAAACTAATCTTTCCTAATCTTATCAAATCTTGGCATATACTTTACACTTAGCTTTCTCTACACAAAAAATAGAGTACTGAATAGAATAGAATATATCTCTTTTGTGACGAGTAACCTTTCTAATCCACTATATATATATGAGGTTATAGTAGTAGTGCATCCTCGAGCACCTTAAGCAAATTTGAAGATGGATAAGGTTTTTAGACAAAACAAAAAATTCTGTGAGAAAATCAAGGCGCTCAATGTAAGAATGAATACTCTCCTTGAAGATAAAGAGAAATTCCATTTCTTTTTAAAGATGTTCTCGAACAGCAGTGATCAGGTAAATATGATTCATGAAAACATTTCGTATTTTGAGAATGTTGTACGTGAGTTCTATGAAGAATCGAATAAGTCCCAGCAAGATGGTGGAGGTAATAGTGATGGAGACCAAAAGCATCCTTCTTCTTTAGAAGAATTTTTAATATCATTAATACCTTTTTTTTTATTAAATTATACTATATAATGGAAATCGAAATATTTATAAATGACTTTAATGTTTTGTGCATGGAAGTACTGGGGAAGTAGAATAAAGTATAATTGTATAATTATTACTCGAATTATTTGATGTATTTGAGTGAAGCGAAAAATGTATCGATATTACAATGAATAATAAAAATTATGGATCATGATCAATGTATTGAATTCATTGAAATTACGCTAAAGAAAAAAATTAATATAATCGAATTAAAAAAGAGAATGCGTGTAAAGAAATAAGCAACTTAATGAAATTCGTATTGACTCCCCGTCCATGATCTAAAGTAGAAAATGAAGAGCTTGATGAAAACGTTTAAGAGCGAAAATTATGCCATACATGCTTCGCACTAGACTGACGGCTCGCATACCTAACCGATTCTCATGGCTTCATGCATCAGATGCGTATCGTTCAAAGTTTCAAACTTTAAACAGTTGGGCTATCTTTCCTTGCGTATCAGATTCGCGTCGTGTAAACCCGACTTAACAGATTTTGAGAATGTTGATAATAATTATTATTATTATTTGATATATATTGCTTCAATAATATTTAAAGTTGACGATTAGATTAAATATCATCACTTTTACTCAACAGTACCTGGTGTAACGTCCATAGAATATTTATATATTATCTCTTCTTTTGAGCAAGCTAAGAATAAAATGTATGCTAAATAACAGGTTAACTTTACTCTTTCGTGTCATCCTTCCACCTTACGTACCTAAACTAATATATCCTAATCTTATCAAAGCTAGGCATATTCTTTATTCTTATCTTGTTCTATACAAAAGATAAAGTACTGGTTAGAATGAAGCATATATCTCTTTTGTGACGAGTACGATTCCTAATCCACTATATATATGAGGTTATAGTAGAAGTGCATCCTCGAGCATCATAAGCCAATTTGGAGATGGCTGAGGTTTTTAGACAAACCAACGAATTCTGTGAGAGAATCCAGGCGCTTAATGATAAGATGTATCTTCTTGAAGGTTTGTGCGACGATTTCTTTATCTTCTTATGGAATTTCTCGGTTAGAGAGGAAGGGGCAAGTATGTTCTTTGAAAACATTTCATATTTTGAGAACGTTGTAGAGAAGTTCTACGAAGAAAATCGTCATGTGTTTAATGGTTTCAATTCAGAAGAACAGATTCCGAAGAATGCACCTATTCGTAGTAAATTAAAGTATGTAAGAGATCTCAAGAAATTTATAAATGACTTCAATGGTTTGTGCGAGGCAGTACTGGAGTAGATAAGTACTGACTCGAAATATATGATGTATTTTATATAAGGGAAAATTGAATTGGTATTACATGAATAAAAGATTATCCATTATTGTCGTGTTTTTATATATATTTTATACATATATATATTTTTATATATGTTGAAAAATGTTCTACCTGAAAAAATGCTTTGATATATACAAATGAAATATATTTGCGGTTGGAAAGTATATTTAATTGATACATCGTAATGGTTATGATTAAAGTTTCTTAATATTATGCATATGGGGCGAATAAAACTATCAAAAAATGATGCAAATATGGCATCATTCACGAAAACTGAAATTTGGAAAAATTCTACTAAAATGTTTCTTAATAACTCAGACAATTTTGAAATAAGAGAATAAATATTTAATTTGATGATTACATAATTACTCTATACACGGGATAATTTATTTTTTCAAATTTCCATAGTTACACACACTATATTTTCACATACAATAAGAATAGCATCAGTGAATATCCACCAGCATATACAATCTATGCATTGCTGAAATGCTGATATGTTGTGGTAGTCGTCGTCGGTGAACACAATTGTAGATTGTGTTGAGCAAGCAACCAGCTAAATAGTACACCATTATGGAATAACCCATAATGGGCCTCTAAAGGTACGGTCTCCAAGGCGCGACATGTCACCGCGACCGATGATAATTATCGTTCGCCGCGACCATTTTATTTTAGCGTGGTCTCCAAGGCGACGACCACGACATGTCGCTAAGATAAAATTATTATTTTCGTCCAGGTTACATACAGTAATATTGTCAGTTCAGTTTTGTATCTGTTCAAATGCGCAAGTATTTATAATATATATTTTTAATAACAATAATATTTTAACCGTTCTATTGATGGATGAAAATGAGGATGAGATTTATTGATAATTTGGATTCGACAAATCATATAGAAAGTTATTTTTTTCTATTTCCTGTATTAATATTTCGTCTTCCGACTACAAAAATAACATTTTTACCATTGTGTCGTTGTGATGTATCACCGGCCTACTGCTCCAAGAGCAGTAGTGTCGTCGGTCGCGAAGACCTGATGTTGAGACGCCGCGTCCTATCGCGTCTTGCAGACCAGATAATACAATTTCCACAAAAGCAGTGGGCGACGACGTATCGCGGCGACATGTCCTGCCTTGGAGACCGGGCCTTAACTGCTTGATAAGAGTTTATGTAACCTGATTATTATTAAATGAATCTCATTTGAACAAATTGCAAGTGTACACTTCTAAGTGAGAAAAATTAACCTATGATTTCTTGTTACGATAATACGTTAAACGAGATTTATATAAAATTATGAATTATTCTGCTCTAAAAAATAGTATAGAAAAAGAAGAACGGATATTTCTATAGGAAAAATTCAGCTGTAAATAGGAATGGAAGCTTAATACTGAATTAAGTGAGTGGCAGAGTTATAATAATTGTAGAAAAACTAGATAAAAGTGTGAGAATTTGTCTTGATCCTAGAGATTCTTCTTCTTATCGTGTCCGGGCTATGATATTTATGATGCGTTACTTTATTTTGTTTTTTAGTTTTTTTGTTTTTTTACTCCTTTTCTACAATCACTTGTATAGCCTCATCAGTTGCTTCCACCATAACTTCAGGTGTGCATGACACTGAGTTCATGGGACATACGAGTATATGTTGTTCCGTTTGCTCTCTTCCACAATTGCATTCTATGGTGTCCTTATGGTATCTCCACCAGGCGCGGATACAAGGGAGGCGAAGGGGGCGCGCGCCCCCTAAAATAAAAAAAAAATAAGATATGTATTTATACTATAAATAAAAATTGTTGAAACCACGCTACACAATATTAATAATTCAAATGTTCAGAAATGTTCATTTATATTCACTAAAAATTTGTTGCACCACATTAAACCATTTTTTAACAAGTGCAACTTTTACTTCCTAAACCTTACAAAATATATTTTCGCCAAATTCATTCAATAATTGTATTAGTTTATAGGCGGAAGACAGTTTTTCTTTCAGCATGATAGATAATTTCAATATGAAGTTATGAAAAAAATATATATAATTTATTAAAAATAACTACCTATATAAGATTTATCGAAATATTGTTAAATTGTCCGCACTCATATGTTACAATAAAGACTGTATGACGCGGTCGTCGATTTGGGAATACCCATTCGACGATCCGTGGTCGTCTCTTATCGGCCGGTCGGTCCGTTCGGGGAAGTTTCCCCGCGCGACGTGATGATCACGGGTTGACGGAGCTAGGGCGAATTTTTCTTTTTTTTTCTAATAGTTAACCATCGTTTACGGTCTTACGGGTAGGCAGGGCTGAAACCCAAACTCAGGGGAACGATTAAAAAAATTCGTAGCAAGTTAACTGACGTGTATAACACGATGTCGAAGGAAGGTAAATTGTTAGGCGATCTCACAGTGCCTGAATTAAGAAGGGAGTTAGTAAAAAGAGGGTTAGAATCCAAGGGGACAAAACCCGAATTAGTTTTAACGTTAGAAATATATATCAGGTAGAACTCAAAAAGGGACCCCTAAAATTTGTATTTTCAGCCAAAGAAATATTTCCAACATCATCAAAAAACTAGGCAAGCCGAGCGGAAAGTCCCAAACAAATAGACGACGAAAAAACCACGAGGGAAATCGGAGATGTACTGGGGAAATCCTAGAACGTCTGAAACAATTGGAAGCAGCCGGAAATTCCGACAAAATACCATCAGCAATCGACGAATTACTAACATGGGTAAACCTATTAGAACGGTTAAAAGACCAAACAACGGGAAACCCCACTGATACGATAGGTGTCAGCGGTCGGGGAAACCCAGCGGAGCAGACAGAAGGTACGTCACGGGATTTCCAAACGACGCACACGACAGTCGAAAGTGGGAAAACCATAATCAACAAAATCGATGATCGACGCGTTTATCCAACAGTGACGAACAACGGAAATTCCAATCTACAATCAATACCATGCGTCATGTGCGGGGCAATCCCGACAGTAACAACAACAGTTACGAACGTACAGTCAAAAATCTCGGGTCTTACCAATAGCCTATCGCAGCCGGGAAATTACACATCAACGGATAGACTTTTGGAATCCCCAAATCAGAATTTCCACGATATGGTAACAAACTCAGACAATGTTCCGCATGATCAACCGTTGGGGATAACCCAACATACTACGCAACGGGAATCCCAAAATCAAATAAACATATATTTCAAGACCGAAACCCGGGGAAACCCGCGTAGTCAATATATGGGAAATAACCATAACGAATTGGACAATACTTTACAATACGGCAATTTTGTAAAGGATTGGCTGGAGAATTCGAATCTAATACCGCGAGAAAATCTGCAAGCGGCTAAAGATTCACTACCCAAATTCGCGGGTAAGAAAGAAGAAGATCCTGTACGCTTTCTAAGTACGACAGTCGACGTACTGATAGAGGCGAAAATCCCACAAAAAAGATGGGTAAAAGTAGTTGCACCACAACTAAAAGGAGAAGCTGGAACATGGTAGGGACGAATAAGAGTAATCGACCCCACTTGGGATGAATTCAAAAAAGAATTTGTCACAAAATTAAACGGGCCCTAGGTACGAGCAAAGCTGTATACCGAACTTATGGGGTGGAGACAGCTTCCCGATCAAACTACGGACGATTTTGTACTACAAAAAATACAATTATTCCGTAGACTAGACACCGGATTGTATGAAGAAAATGCGGTGGCGACAATCATCGAATTAATGAGAGAAGAGCACCAGGGGTTAGTTCGCGTTCAAAAACCAAAAACTTTTATGGAACTGACCGAAGCCTCATACGCCGTCGAAACTCCGAAAAAGAGAAAAGAAACGACAAAATTAAAATTCAATCCGGGTGCTCCCGAAGGAAAATCTCCGACCAACGCACGTAAACAGTATAAGTGTTAGAAATGTGGTGGACCACATAGTGCTAGGAAATGCACCACGGAGATCCCGACAAAGTCGGGAAACGGCAAGCCGGCCGGCGGGAACAGAAAAAATCCACCGGTCAGAAGATAAAAAACCCAGCAAAACAAAAACAAAAGATCGAACGTGAAGTATGGGGAACCCCCAAAATACGAACGATAATGATCGCCAGGTCCTAGAAAGTTTATTATTCGCTGTTAATACAAATAGAGACGTCAAAATACCATCAGGGGTGAGACGTACTTCGGACACGGATAGTTTGTACGGATTACGACAAAGGTTCACCGCACATGTGAAAGCGAATTTACGTGGGAATTCCGGTACGTGCCCGGGTCACTCTCGTGCTGTAGAATACAGTAGAGTGATGGCACAAGCGACGACGAAAACCGATAACCATGGGAAAGTGCAGTTCACTGAAAATAGTCACGTGCTGCACGACGGAAAACATCAATTGCTGGCATAGGTTGAGTCAAAAACCCTAAATTCGTCACGTAGTAGGTATGAAGCGGCGGAAATACCAACACCGGCGGTGGAGTTGGAATTCTTAGACGGAATTGTATCCGCTTTATGAGACACGCAAGCCGAGAAAACCTACGTGCAACCGTGGATTGCCAATAAATACGGACAAACAATAGACTGTCAAAAAATGACAATTAGGATGGCGGACGGGCATACCCGTGAGGCGGATAGAAGATGCCGTCTCAAGGCCCAAATTGCGACAATCGAGGTGGAATTTGAAGCAGTAGTTCTAAAAGAACTTATTGCCGATATATTAATCGGTCATGAGTTTCTGGTAAAACAAAAAGTGGCATGGGACTAGAATGCAGCCACGATCCACTTAGGCGCAGAAAAGCGAACAACATTGTGTTGGCGTAGACAGAAATTCCCAACGGTGGGAAAACCAGATCTGTCAGAAATGGAATTTCCGATTGGCCCGGATGGGGAAGAACTCCGTGAAGTACTGGGGAAATACCCATAGGTATTCAACAATTGTGTGGGAAAAACCCACGAAAATACTCAACACACACTTGGAGCCATACACGACGATACTTCAGTAGGAAAACCCCATATCACACTGAAAGAAATCAACGAATGGCAAGACGGAGATCCCTAAATCCGACGGTTTCAGTCAACGCAAAGACCAAGTGCAAAGACTAGGAGAAAAACTCAGCAGTACAATGTTATAGACGGTACATTACATCGGCAAATGTTTCAACCAGAAGATGGGAAAAACCCAATGGTAATTCCGAAAAACATAGTCAATCGAATACTATGGAAATACCATAACCACTTAATGGTCAATCACCCGGGGTGGAAAAAAACTTACCATACAATACAAAACCGATTCTATTGGAAAAACATGCGTAATAATATTTATCAATACGTGAAGGATTGCCACGTATGTGCATGTACAAAACCTGTGAATAAAAAGCCTGAAGACGTAATGACGTCAAGAATACCAAGGCAACCATGGGAAGTGCTGAGCATCGATCTGATGGGACCATACCCAAAGACAGCCAGAGGGAAGACCCAAATATTGGTTGTGACGGATTGTTTCAGTCGTTGGGTCGAAGCATATCCGATAGAAACTGCAACGACAAGAGTGATCGTCGACACCATCGAAAAATAATTTTGTTCAAGATTTGGATATCCAAGAGTCATACTGTCTGACAATGGTACTCAATTTGTGTCATAATTAATGAAAGACACATTGAACAAGTGGGGAACAGAAGGATGGACAACACCCATATATCATCCACGAGCAATTCCAGTAGAGTGAAGAAACTAAGATATCAAGAAAGGCCTTCGATCACAACTACTGGAAAAACCCCATAGGTCGTGAGATGGGGTGTTACCATCAATAATGTTTGCAATCCGAAATAGGAAAAACCAAAACTCTGGGTATACCCCAACAGAATTAGTTCTCGGTAGGGAAGCTAAATGCTTGGGGGACTGGATTATTCAGCGGTGGGGAGGAACTGAACCAACCGTCAAAAACAAGTACGTAGGAAAATCCAAGTACAAGGTAGGCGATTGGGTTTATTATAGGAACCACCCACTGTCAAAAGGAGACCAAGGATTTCACGCGGGTTTTGCTCAGAAATGGTTAGGTCCAGTACAGTTAGAGAAAAACCTGGGAGGTGGAATTTTCACCACACAGGGGAAATCCCCCCTAAAGCTACACAGTTTATGTTTCAAGGGATGCTCTCAACAGGGAGACAACACCCGACAAACAGAGAAGAGCGGGGTACTCAGAAGAGATAACGTGGCGATGGGCGGTAGGGGCACACCCAGCCGACCTACTCAACCACCCAATCCTGCATGTGGCCCTCGACAGAGGATTGATGGTCGCGACCCCGAACAGGACGACACGCACGCCACTACAGAGGCAGATCGCGAAAGGGGCGAGGCCCAAACCAACAACGGGACCCCCCAAGCAACCATCAGGAACGGAGATGGGGACGAAACAGCAGACGGAGCAGCTGACGGCGGAACCTCCCAACCAGCAGCAGACAAGGGCGGTGCCGGTGGCCGAACTCAGCACCTGGGACGATGACGGGATGCTCCAGTGGGCGGTGGTTTCGGAAGAGCTGCCCGACATCAACTTGTCGGGAGATCTCCCGGACTCAGATACGGATTTGTAAGGGTGAGTGTGGTGGAAATTTGCCCGACGTACCGCCCGGTCTGGTGGGAGGTGATGACGCGTCGTCGATTTGGGAATACCCATTCGACGATTCGTGGTCGTCTCTTATCGGCCGGTCGGTCGTTCGGGGAAGTTTCCCCGCACGACGTGAGGATGGGGTACCGAGGTGGCGGCGGCTAACACCGTCGTCGTCCCGGTCCTTTGTTTTTTTACTCACGTCGAGCAGTAAACACCACGCTCGGGTACCTTGTAATTATTTGATTTGATGTCTATTTAATATAATAGTGTACAACTTGTGTTTGATTATTTACCTACGACCGAAAGATATCGTGTCATGTAATAGTCGAGAATAAACCACTGTAAAAGTATCAAAATATGAATATTTCATATAATATGTTCTACACTAATGTCACTAATTGCTTAACTCAAGCTACGTATACATTCGTATACGTATGTTATGCTCTATACTTTTTATTTTTAATAATTGTACGTTGCAAAAACGCTCATATATTATATTTTATATTGTGAAAAAATAAAAATTTTGCATTATGATCAAATTCTGGTAAAAATATTCTAAATATGCACAATAAAATAAAAAAATACATAAATATGCCAAATAGTTAAAAAAAACCTCTAAATATGCAATAATATGCAAAATAAAACTTATATTAATAAATATTAATTTATATTATATGCGCCCTCTCCTTGGAAAATTTCTGGATCCGCCTCTGATCCCCACTTATATAGATTTTTCCTTGTTCGAGCAACACCCACTATCAGTCTATTTAGTGTTTTCCATGTGTTCCATTCGCAACGATATCCAGGTGGAATTTTTTTCATTGGTCTTACTTTAAAGTTATTTGTTTGGTTCAATGCTATCCATCTTTGATGTCGTTCATACTCAAGTGATGTTGTGATCTCCGTGGTTGATTTTAAAACGTTTTTCCTTGATTTCAGTCTGCTTGGGGCTGGTTGGTATCCGTGGAGCGGGAGCCTTTCATCATTTTTCTGGGCTATTTTTTGAGCATCACTGGCCACACTTCTTCTGATATCGGGAGGTGCTATGCTATCTAGAATAATAGCTATTGTAATTTTATGAAATATTTTAATATTATTTGAAAATAATACGTGAATTTGGAAGTAATAACACTTTCAATAGCTCACAGTTAAAATATAATTTTGAAACGTTCATTTGGCCGGCTGTAAAGGCGGCAAAATTATCATAGTCTACAAACAGCAAAAACCTTAATCCGGCCCTGCCTGGCACCCTGCCTTTGGTTTTTATTTATTTACTTAAAAATAACGACCTTAATATTTCTGTAGGTGTAATGTTAATAAATACCAGACATTGTCTTTTTGGATATCAACTCTTTCTTCTACATCTACAGTCTGATCGATGATTAAATAAATCATTATTGGTTGTTTTTAATATGCGTTTCGGGCTGGAAATGTATAAGATATAACATGTACATTTGTGCCCTCAAATATTTTTATAATAATAATAATAATAATAATAATAATAATAATAACTGTTTATTCAAAGAATAAAACGG
>JAIUCT010000022.1:3366465-3394367 GCA_021307375.1 Tetraneura akinire | reverse complement strand
AAAATATTCACATTTCAAAATGGGTGGTGCTGGTGTGATGTACGTGATTTAAAATTATAGAATAGCTTGTTGCTTGATGTCTAATAACACATTATCTAATGAGAAACATATAACATTATAATTTATAATGTAAATTGTAAATAAGTTCTCATAATAATTTTTCAATTACCTACTTTATTACATTGTTTGTATATACACAGTACACACTAGAACAATTCGTTTTAGTATAACGAGCGTATAATTAGTTGTCCAAACTGTAACGGAATAATTACAAATTGTACGATACAAACATCATAATTATAAATAAAATAATTAAAAAAAAAATAAAATAAAAAATGGTTCCACGTCGGTAAGGTGTATTGTGCTAATGATTTATTAAACGTTATTATATAATATTATAAATAATTTTTTAAGGCTACATTCCATTTAAAAATTGTTTAGTTTTAATAAATATTTTTATTATATTAGTTAATGTAAAGTTATAAAATCGAAATATTATTTTTTATCATATTATATTAACTAAACTGACATAAACCTAGTTGTAATTTTCTCGTAACTGTATAAACTTTAAAAATATCCATTATCAAATAAATCATTCTTGTATAGTACTAACTGGGCTGTGCACTTATTGCGTGTATACATAAAATTTCTGCGGATAGAAAAAACATTATTAAAAATCCTTCGACTTTTATTGCCACATAACTTTTGCTCTAAGTGCAATTATAAATAAATTTGAGATCTCTGTTAGAATTTATAGTTAATATATTATATATTATAGTTTTAAACGATTTATTATTATATATTTGTCCGTCGAATAACTTTACAGTTTTTTGTTTTATTTTCATATTCAAATAGTGTTTCGCGTTTGAGTATTGAACGTAATACTATACGAAACAATAAAATTTTGAATTATATTTATTACTCATTTATAAATACGAGATCGCGTTGTTATCAAATATATGGTATAAAAAATAGTATTGGCAATATAATTTTCTCGTGAGAAATTATTTATTACGTAAAAAATAAAAAAAAAATAATAATATATAGTTTCGAGTTTATTTTTTATAATATAGGTACTCGATCGTTAGTCGTTACAATATTATACGTAAATCGTACAGTTTTACAAAAACCCAATTTAATATTATTTTATTATTAACTTGTACGTTATAATAACATGTTATATAAGTAATAATTTCGTGATGATTATATCAGCCGATCATAATAATAATAATAATATTATTATTACGAGTATATTGTATAAAGGTGTAAATGTGTAATGAAATGATCACATCGTTTAAAAAAAAAAAAAAAAAAAAAAAATACAAATATTTTAATATCATATACGTATTCTTTAAACCATACGCGTTTATCATAATATATTATTATATAATTAATTCGTATAGGTATACGGATAATAATAATATATTTGTAACCAGTCTATTAAGTGTTATTTGAGGTCATCGGGAATTTATTATAGGTTAAACATCAGACTGGTTTTTTCTTTTTTTTTATGTTTTGACCAGCCCACATTATTGATTATCTATACACATATTATTAAAATATTATATATATACACCAAAACTCATTAATATCAATAATACATACCTAACCGCTTAATAATATACTACTATAATATTAAATTCAACGTCTACGAAACACGATAATATATTAATATAATGGATAATATTTTATCATAAATTATTGTTTTTACCATTATTATTATAAAGTGAATAAATAACAGTAGTATAATAATATAATATAATATAATATTTTATAACGACTGTCATATTATATATATTATGATAAGAAGAATTTTTATTTTTCCAGTTTGAAAACTGAACGCGAGTTTTATAATATGATGATATTATAAGAGCAGCTAGTGTACAGGTAGCCAGGTAGGTACCAAATAAGAATGGAGCGGCAAACATGAGGTACATATGGGCATTTTTAGAACAGAAAAAATAAATAAAATATTAAACCGATGAATAATATTATAATCGAATATTACGGTTTGATTTTATATTATAATGATTGCCAATATTATATTGACTTTTAACGATTTACATACCTATTTGATTTTTCTACGTAAAAATGTAATTATATTGAAAGGTTTTTTCGATTATAAACGCGGAGAATATTTTTTTAATTTTTTTTTTTTTTTTATGTCCTCGTCCTTGGCGAATTTATAACGTGTTGACACTAAGTATTAATACGTTATACACTGGAATACTCGTGTATTAATATTGTGTTGTGCATAAATTATAATAACATTGCATGCGCCGAAAAATAACAATATTATTAATCATACGAAACGCGGTGACATTTATTGGTGTTGTTGTTATACTCGTAATAATGAACGAGCAATGTAAATACAAACGAGCAATTTTAACGCGGTTTTAGTAGGAAAATTATTATTATAACCGAATAACAATAATAATTACGAAAGCAAACAGTACAAATTTTAAGTGGAAAACACTTAAAATTACGCGATGTTCCGAGTCGTATACATAAAATAGTAATAACAATAATAATTATCGTTTAATTTAGTGTGTGTGTGTAGGTAGTAGTAAAAACATACAATATTATTATTTTATTGTTTCAGGCTTATCGCTTATCAGTTGAAATACATTATTACGTTATTATGGAAATCAAACGTCCGAAACCAAATAGATTGAGGTTATTTCTATCATATTTGCAGGGTGTAATTAATGTTATTATTAACGAGACTAAAATAATTATTAAAAAAAAATATTATTAAATTATAATCATGGTGGGTCGTGTCAACGAAACGAGACCTGTCATTATAAAATACATATATAATATATTATATATTATACGATACACGTAATATTAATAATAATAGTATAATTATATAGACATTTTAAATGCATATAGCTATTATTATACATCAAGGATAAAGACGCGGTTATAATATTGTTACCGATCGAATGGTATAGGACTATAGGTATATACCTAGGTACTTTATTTTGTGAATTTGGCGTTTTGTATAAAATATTTAATTACGAGTATATAATATATTGTATTATTTTTTAGCACCGTCTTAGTAAAAATGAAAAGTACAATAAAAAAAAGTTTCGACTGATTTTAATTAAACTCATTAGTGATATGGTCCACATGACGTATTCCGACTATTCCGAGTACAGCATCCATTTTTTGTTGCCTGCAGTTGTCACGTGCGAGTTTGTATCACACAACCCGAATCACAATTACTTCACACACCTTAGTCATCACGATAACGTCTACATTATTATTTTAATTAGGTATCATCAAGGTTATTATATACAGGTATATAATATAATAATATGCTAACATCATAATTTCAACTATCGTCCATTCGTCCATCGATTGGTTACCAGTTGTGGTAACCGAACGTTGTGCGATCGAGTTTAGAAGTACCTCCATACGTTATTTTTGTGTTTTCCGCGATTCTTACAAATATTATTGTAATGCACAATAAGTATACTGTTATTTTTGTAACAATGCTCGCGATTAACATTATAATATTATTCATTTTATGTAAGGAGATTTTCGAATCCGAAATGTGTGTCATCGACGACGGCTCGCACGTCGTCTTTTGATCCAATACATATTATTATAGTTTCACCGCTACCGGACTGTAATAACCGACGGATGGTTGAAATCGCATTGTCTTTGGTGTTGATCTTTGGAGATAAATCCAGTGCACATAATAATATATGCGCGTTTGTCTTCTTTATGCAATGACCGCCTCGCGTGCATTTTAACCCATTCGAAATATTCGTATATTATTATTATTATTATTTCTTTTTCTCCAAACGAGAATCCAGTTACTTATAGGCGGGTATATTATAATAGGTACATAAAATACGTTTATAAAATATAATATAATATAATATACGATATTGTAAATGAATATCTTTCGTTGCACGCGCTAACCATCATTATGGTACCCAACGTGCGTATCCTAACCGACAAGTGAATTCGTTTGATTTTTTTTCATAAATTCCCGAATTCGTTATTAGTGTAGAATATAACATATTATAGTATTATAATGCACCTACTTACGTCGTACACGGTTTTTATCAAAAATTTATGCAACAATTTGTATTATTGTCTGTCGCATTGTATACGTTTCGCCGATAGTTCGCACAAGATGATAACTGCGCGGACAATAATACACTACACAAAATATGTGATATTATAACGGGAGCGCGATTATTGCCGGAATTCAAATTATTTTTATTTTAAAAATCTAATTTAGGAAAATAATTAAACAATGAAACAGATCGGTACGTTTCAAACAAATATGGCGTTTATCACTTTTACATAACGCGTAATGTTCATTGCATCACGTTTACACCCCCAAGTTAATTATACAATTTATTTTTTATCTCCAATAACGTTTATCAGTGTATTTAGAAATATGTAGAAATTAAATTTTAAATTTATCAGTACTAAGATGATTTATAGAAAATCAAACATCGAAGTTATAATACCTACGTATTATTACGAGACGAAATATCAGAATACCTAAACGAAATATTATTAGTAATTAACAAAAAAATATGTAGGTATTCGTTTCGATGCATATTATAAAAGTATTCAAATGTTTTTACGGTATTCCACTTAACATTCTGAACCAAATTATTACTTTTGGAATTTAAAAATGGACGTTTTAAAATAATGGAATACCTGCGGTGTTACAGGTGTTACTATACAACTACTAAATTGGTGTTAACGAACTCTGTAGCTGTTGACACGTTTTATGTTTTAATTTCCAAAAAAAAAAAAATAATAGTTTTTAATTAACCACTTAATTATTATTCTAAAGATTTCGGCGATATCGATAGAAATGAATACGAAAAATATTTGACATTTCTAACAAATAGTAAACGTACGTTTATGTAATTTACGACTTAATTATTATCGTAAAAAATATACTTATTTTTTTTAAAAAAAAAAAAACAATTTTTTATTAAAGAAAAAAAATTATAATAATATATTCGTTTAATTAAAAAATTATGTAGTTAAACAGGTATAATAATTAATTAATATATGTATAGTACTATTGTGTATCTATATATTATGTATACATATTCTTTTTTAAAAAAAAATAATAATTTATAAAATACAATATAAGGTAGGTATACGAGTATATTCTAAGATTAGGATGAATTTGAAATGAACGATTATTTTATGATTTTTGTTATTATAATAAAGTATAGACATATTACTCATTATTTGTTAATCGATAGTTCGAAAAGTATTATTTTATAATCATAATTACGAGTTATATATTATATACTCGTACTATTTTATATAGTTGTGTTTTTAATGCTTTATTTATTATTATTATTATTATTTGGCCTATTTGGTATTTTTAAGCAAACTAACTTTCTAAATTACAAAAAAATAGACGAATGGCTAATTGATAAAGAAAAAAAAACGAAAAATCTCTTTTACCGGAAACCGTGACTGTGGTAAGCAATCACCTTGAAATTGTTCATTGTCATCTGTTCGAAATTAATTAAAGTGATTATGATCGATGTTCTGTCCACAGTTCTGTAACTCCTGCCATAGTCCTACGCACTGTGTAAATGTGGAGATCCATCCCGATTATTGTTTGATGATAATAATTAAATGTTAGTAGTCAGTGGATGATGCTTTAATTATACGGTAACGAAGTACGAGTAATAATATATATTTTTTTTTTTTTTTTATAATTATTATTTATTATACTCCAGTTGTACCTTGTATAGGGGAAACTCTGTATTATAACGATAAGAATATTATCAGAGATCAGACATACGGAACGGCACCGAATTAATTTCGTCACGGAACAAATGCGATGTTTCAACGTCAATTTTTTAATGGTTAAAAAATAACCAGAACGGTACAAGAGTGGCAGCTGGTTGTATAGCATGGTAACCGCGTTTCGGTCGAAAACTAAAACACTGGAATTTAGATAGGTTAGGTAATATTATTGCGTCGTATAATAATAATATATTATACATGAGTTTATGGAATATATAATTAAACATGGTAAACTGTAATGATGATAGCTAATAATTAATTTTGTCGTGTTAAATAATTAATTTAAGCCTGTATACGCTATTATATATTCGGTTCATAATATATACACACCCTTAATTATATAGCATAGTATTCAATAATTTATATTTTTAATTTAATAGCGGAAGAATATTAAATAATAAATTGATAAAACTTATCGAAATTCGCGAAAAATGATAATTTTAATTTTGTGTCATATAGTTTAGTAATAAAAATATTCGTCATGACGTCATAATTCGCAATATAAAATCGATTAATTGTATAACTTTTACCAACAAAAAATGGACTACTTTATTCCCTATTATAAGACGCATCAAACACACGCGTTACAATGCGAAAATGGGAAGATTATGTAAAACATCTTATTGTATAATATCTTAAAAAATAAAAATTTTTTTAACATTATTTTATTATGAATAAAATAAAAAATAAAAATACTTATATCTGCAATGTTATTAACGAACGATAAACTATACATTGCACGTGGATATATTTCAAAAATAAAATACATAAAAAGCGTAATAATATATAAAAGAAAATGTTTTTATATATAACTTTATTAATATTATTAGACAAATTAATCAATGACTGATACACGCAAACACATTGAACTTTTAATTAGGTACATATTTAAAAATTGACAAATAAGTCGATTTTATTATTATTGTGTAAAGCGATATGCTGTTTTTTGTTTACATGAGATATCATTGATAATATTTTATTAAAATGGGGAGAAAACTCGAAATAAATTGTAAATATTGATATATTATTGAAAATTTATAAAACATACCGTCAATTCGTTCTGGAATTGAAATAATAATGTAAATTGCACGGAAAACGACATACCTGCAGTAATAATATAGAAACAAAATAAAATAAGAACAAAGAAACAAATTTAAGGTTAGGTATACTATACATCCACAATAATATGCGCATATATAGGTAATTTATAATAGATAGAAAGTTAAAATAATAATAATAATAATAATAATAATAATAATAAGGGATAATAAAAATAATTTAAGTAAGTTTTATTATTCACGGCGTTCCATAATTATACGAGTATATAACTAACTAAACCTATATTATAAAATAATTTATTAATTACGAATTCATAGGTATGTTTTTTTTTAAATAAATAATATTTTAAACGATATTCAGATATTAAATATTCCAATCTATACCATATTTTAAGAACGTAAATAATTATACGAGTTTAAAAAATATTTTTATACAGAATAAAAGTTATATTTAAATATCCCATGAATATTATAATAATAACATATGAAATTAAGTATATTTTTGAAAATGAAAGTTATAGTTATATAATTATATAAATACGTGTATTAATAGAAATAACCATAATATGTCAGTTGTAACAACATACATAAAACTTAATATGTTAAAAAGTAATAATAATAATAATAATAATAATAATAATAATAATATTATGAACAACAACAACACAAGGAAATGTGAAAGATCATTTTTCTTATAAGATTTTTTATAACTTCGCGATAATATTATGATAATAGGTATATAAATATTATTCTCGGGGCTCAAGTTTAATAAAAGTAATAATATAATATATTTATTATTTAATAAAATCTAAATATATAATATTTTTAAATATGGCGTAACGGTCGGTATAGTAGGGCAATATATTATGAATCAAAGTGTCGTGATGAAATGAAAACAAGTTGTTGCAGATACTGACGAAAGAGTTGAATGAAACGAGGCGTGGGATTTTATTATTTTAATATTACTGTTATCGTGAGCAATGAAAATGTATTACAAATTAAACGAAACTCGGTAGTAAGAATGCGAATAAACGACATTTGATTAAAAATAAACAATATCCGCTCGGCGAAGATGATGACACGAAAATAGATTCCAATAAACTCTGCGCGACGTTTATTTTTAAATATTAAACGTTACGAAATATGAGTTCGTGTCCGAATAAATTACAAGATTCTCGCAAAATATCAGAATCGTTAAAATGTCGGTCATCTCTGCCCGATTATTTGTTTTTCAAAAGAAAACGTACGAGTTTCAATATATATTATTACGTGTTCAGTGTAAAATTGTATGCGATGTTATCGTAGTGAACGTGAAGTTAGTATCACAATCACTATTATCGTTTTTGACAAAAATTTTAAGTTTGGAAACCCTGCATCACCGTCAATAGTTATTTCGATGTAAAATACATATACCTATATACGATAATATATGATAATATAACAATAATCGCCTTTGACGTTTGAAGGTATTATTATAAATGTCAATGTGAGTGTCGGTCTGAAAAATCATTTTGACGTGTGTACGTTTTGAATATGGACGACTGTTGTTTCGACAGGTATTATAACATTATATTATACGCGTAAACAGTACGCCGCAGCCGCAGCCGCAGCATCCGATCAATTGTCCGTCACCGAAAACCGCGTCCTGACACGACGATGGCTACCAGATAAAATAATTTATATTATAATCTCACCGTATAATACATTATATTATTATTGATACCGTACTATATAATTTATCATTATATACCTGCATATAATAGTAATAGTATATTATACCTGTACTATATAATGTATACGTATTAAAGTGCTTGTCGATGATGAATCGTATTAGCCGCGCGCGGGTCTGTCGGACAGCTGCCGTGTGTGATAACCGCGCGTGTATATACCAGCCGCGCGGTTGATACCTATTAATAATAATACCTACCTATATAATATCATATACCTACACACGTATTATATGTTATATTCGTATATAATTCATATAATACGGCAGACGGTCGCCGGGTTAGGTCGATATTTTAATACGTTATATTAATAATCGTACACAATAATATAATGTATATACTATATTATAGATAACTCTCGCTCTTGTGTTCGGGTTTACACTTATACCCGAGTAGCGGTATAAGACATGATGCTCTATTGCTAATCTCTATACTTATATATATATATATATATATATGGATACAATTGTAATGTAAATGGTGAATAAAAGGACGATGGAAAACGTGAAAGAGTATTAGGACGTTTTAATATAATATAACGAAATGTTGTATCGGCGTGTCAGCGTGATTTGGCGTTTTCCAATGTAGCCGCCGACAAAGAGACCGCGACCACCGACCGACGACGAACGGCGATGCGACGGCTGTTGTACGATAATAATATTAATAATAATAATAATAATGATAATAATGCTTATGTCTGGTTTTGCAATCGACGTTATTCGATTTTTCATCACGCGTCTGTCCATTATTATACCATCCGAATATAATAGATACCTATATATTATTTTCGCGGAATGCGTATATAAGTATCTTCTCGCCAGCCCCCACGGGTGTACACGTCTAACGTCTATTATATATACGAATCGATTATATTATTTTTACGCATTTTGGTCGTGTTTTTTGAGGTTATGTGCTGTATATAGGTATATAATATATATGTACTGTATAGTCAATAAGGATGGGAGAGACAGGGGAGAAATTAATTTTCCGCCCCAAAAGATATCGGAAATCCGATTATTTGGGGTTGGCGGAAATAAAAAAAAAAAAAACACACACGCCCAAAATGATAAATCGAAAGAACGACTCGAAGGGTTTATATTTTTTAGACAATTTTACAATACGTATTATAATATAATATGCACGGTGCGGTCGAAAACGATATAGGTACCTAGGTATACATCACATACCTACTCTTCGTCGCGGTTGCAATTCTTCTAACCGCGTGCGCGTCATGCATAACCATGGTTCATTGGTCGCGTATATATTTATGTGTAATTTTTCCGACCGGGACGGGACCGAATACTGAATAGGTAATGAAAAATAATAAAATAAAAAAATAAGTAAAAATAACAACAGTCCGTAATAAATATTGGGTGTACAGGACATTTCTCTCTCTTTATAATATCGTTTTTATCGACACGCTTTGTCCGACGACTACCCTTTTTTATTTTTTTACATTTTGTAAACTGCCGAACGGAAGCAATGTGTTTAAGCTTCGGGACACCTATACGAATGGACGCGTAAACTGTTCCGCATGAAAACATCGAGGGTTAAATAAAATAATAGGTAGGCATATTGTTGTCAACTAGATCATTTTCTTCTAGGTTTTTTTTATTTTAAATTCCGGTTTAGTTCGAGTACTATATAAAATGTTGTAGGTATATATGATAATAATGTACATAGTCGTTTGATGTACGATCGATATTTATTATTACTTCATAAAGGAGAAAGGGATTGAAAAAAATAACGACTCGCGTGTTTTGGTAATATTTTAAAATAAAATAAAAAAAATATGAATTATAATTTTGACGAAAAAGAAAGCTTTGATACTTGCTATTTTTTTAATCCTAACCGCAGTATACTCGAATTTTATCGTCGTAACCACACAATAAATGTTACTTAAACGTTACCTAACCTATATATTATTATTCTGTTATTTATTCCTAACCACTTATCGGGTATATTATAATATAAAATTTAATGTGCAACGAATAGAGATGATGATGGTCTCTAAACGCGGACAGAGTATTATACAGAATATACAATATATAATAAATATTTGGCGGTATATCAAATTTTTAAGTATCGTTTAGAAACGGAAATTTACGTAAACCATAAATTCTAATTTATTATAATGGATTTAGAAAAAAAATATATGTATTTATATAAACACGATTTTTAAATAAAAGGTATATAATATACGTTCGTATGGTACCCTGCTATTTTTTTAATAAAATAAATTAAAACGTATTAAAACCGTCCTACTCGAAGTACACGCGATATCTTTATTTAAAAAAAAAAAAAAAAATTGTTTTAGAGGCGTAATCCTGCTCGTTTCTACTTTTTCTACTTGTACGTATGTGAATTAAATTATTATTATATACGATTCTTTGATCGTTGGGATTTTCGATCGTATACAGATGGCAGTGCTAAAATAAATCCATTATGCAATCGAGATTTTCTCGTTTCATCATTAAAGTGTTATATAAATTCACTCGGATTTATGAACCATCGCGTTTTTATATAATATAATAATATATAATATATTATCATGTACTAAAAAAATATTTTCTTACGATCCATTAATATGCGATGATCGTAAAATTATAAATATATACGTACGTTAAATTTAGGATTCAACGCGTATATTTTTAGTATTTCACGATGTACGACGAGATAAACGCGAGTGGACAATAAAATTAAGTATCTTATAAATTTTCGATTCAAAGTATTTTATTATTATTATTACTACTTTTTTTTTTTTTTTTTTTGTTCACGTTTTAACAGCGTAATAATATATTTTAAACGCTAACTAGCTAACTCTCCTATAAATAATTTATTAATATAATAATATACGACCACGCGTTGAGTTCACCAATTTTCGCCATGCCATAATTTATAGATGTTCTTTGATCGCGTGTTTTTTCCATGAAACAACCAAACCGGATGACGTATGAATATAAATATCGTCAATTATTTAGATTACTACATTATTATAATCGAATCCGTTACGGATAAACGTTGTCACCCAATAAACACACGGCGACAAGGCCGCAAAGTGCAAATACGTGTATTCTAAAATATAAATCGCTTTACACGCACATTATACGTTTTGTATTATAGTCGGGAGCACGAAAAATGATCGCTGCCCGTCACGCGCCAAGCGGCTGTTTTTCTTAAGTGGTTATCAAATTAGCAAACTAATTAGCCCGTGAATACGATACGTAACGGCAGTGTGACGGTACAAAGTTGAGAACCAATAGCTACAAGAGTGGGTACGAACAACGGGTTGCGGGTGCCAACGCTCATTTTTCGTGCTCCCGACTATAGTAGGTTATATTTATTATTGTTATAATATTTTAATATCGGCCTACCCGAATATGCCTGCAGACGTCACTTTCGATAAAAATAATCGACTAATAATAAACTGTTCTCTTTCCGTGGACAAAATTCGGGGAAGAAAACGTTGTTTTTCTTTCGATCGACACGCGAACGAGAATTTAAGAAGTCGCCAGCTTCCGGTTTATACGAATTACGAACCGAACATTTTGACATAAAATTATGATCGATTATTATTAGGTATACAAATAACCGTTTAATTATTTAAAAAATATACGGATAATATCTTACGAAATACGTAAATACGCGAGGCGAAATCGACGAAATTATAATAACATATCTGTATATTATTTAAATAATAAATCTCCAACACGTCGACGACATTAATTTTATTAACGTTTTATTAATTGATTTATTTAGACATTTCGTACAATCTCACAATAATAGATGAATAATTGAAAACTCGCGTAATTATATAGTCGAGAGTGACAAAAGAATCGTATGAAGTATTTATGATTTATAAAATTATATTTATGAATAATTCAGCGATAGAATATTGATTATTTTAACGGACAAAATATAAACATATTATAGCGTAATTTATAAGTTATAACATTAAATAATAATATTTGGACGAAAGTAAACGTATGTAGTATGATGCCGATAACGACGTTTGTCGTCGAAATATTAATACGTCAAAAGAACAAAAAAATCCCCTCGACGTTTAAACGAATATTCTATCCGTATAAAACTGAATTTACTTATATTATAATATATACGCGTGTGTTCTATACGTACAACAGCTACCGCGAGCATAAAGTTTTTTTATCACATATATTATTATATTATAATAATATAATATATTTTATCTACACGACGTTCGTTTCGTATCGTTTTAAGAAACGTATACAATATATATTTATTTATACGTGAAAAACGTACGGAGCATAATAAATCGTTACGCGTACACACACGTATATAATATGAATGTAGGTAGGTACTGCGAAACGTTGAAATTATTCAAGTTATTGTTATAAATTATAAAATATTATGTTTCGAAAAAGAAATACATACGCAGGTAGGTATAATATATTATAATATGTATCCGAACAATGTGAATATCAAACGTAACACGAGTCGTATATTTTATCCGTAAAAAAAAAAAAATAAAAAAATAAATAATAATGAAAAATAACCGAACAAAACAATAGAATAAAGAATATAATATACATTATATAATATATTGCGACAGATATTCAAAATCTTTCCTTCTTCTCTTCCCTTCTCTTCGCCCAGAATATTATTATCAATATTTTATATACGATAACACGCGTATATCGGCGTTATATATTAAGTGAGTGACAAAATATATATATACGTTTCTATGATATTGTAATATATTTATAACTATATTATGCAATTTCCAATCGTAATAAGAATAATGTCGTGTCGTCGCAATGTCCGAAATGACTATATTATAAAAAAAAAAAAACATAAATTCATCAAATTATATCCGTATTATTTTTGTAATTTACAATATTGCAGTTTATTTAAACCCGAATAATCGAGGATAACAAATCGTTCTTTTACAAGTACAAGTACCTATACCTATATTATAAAATGACATATAGATAAGATAGTTTCTGAAATAACGCTTTTATAGTACACGTATTTTTTTGGCAAATCCCATACCTCTGCGTCACATTGCCAAGTCTTGTACAGAGAATATTTCCTAAATCATTTTGCTTTTTGGTTTAATATATCATTTGGTCACCTTAAGATGTGACGTTGAGTAACCGCTAAGACATCAGCGACACCATAATATCACGGTGGCGTCATATGTGCACGCGTTATTGTTTCGCGCGCCAGAATCTCGGTCACGCATATATAGATCAAAAGAAAAACACCTAATCGCTCGGTTGAAATGAAGTCTAGTGAAATATATTTTAGTTTCAACTGCGCGGAACATATTATAAATTACAATAAAGAAGAAAAAGGAAAAAGTTGAGGTCTGGCGGGCGGACGGACAGATACAAACACGACAACGAAAATATTACACCAGATTGCACGCCGAGCGAGAGAACTTGTGTGTGTGTGTGCGTGTGTGCAAACGGGGGAGGCAATTCGAGCGAAAATTTACGACTGCAAATTTCGGTCATTCGTTGAATATAATGTATGAAATATGAAGGCTGAACTCCTTTGTTTAGACTTTTACTGCCAACAAAAATGGTCGGTAACGAATTTAAATATTATATTCAATAAAACGCGAACAAAAGGAAAATATATTCAATATATTATGTATGTCGAAACGTTTATACTTGGTATTATGGTGTGTTGTTTTTTGTTCTCTGCGGCGTATAATATTGATTTTTACTTTTTACCCCGTTATAAATACGTAATATCACATTATAATATTGAATCCAAATTAGCCGTTCCACATAATCTATGAGTCAATATATGAGTATTATTATACTCATAGAGAGTATAATTATATAATATATAATCATAGTGTCAGCGATTAGTCTTACGTGATTTACGAAGACTGATAATATTTCTTTTTTAAAACTAAAATTGATAATATTATACAAAATATAAAAATTATAGATATTATAATCTGCGACGTAACGTTTCGAATTTACATTCATTTATATCTCACGATATTTTATTATCGTTTTGATTTTTTTTTTTTTTTTTTTTTTGTCGTATTTTATCGATTTTCACGCTATAATATAAAACTCGGCTTCAATCTGATAACGAGTTAGGAATTAGGTTTGTTTTTTATCGTACTTTCACGTGGGATGTCACGCGTGTTTATGACTTTATGTTGTTCAATTATAACGTTTCATTCGCATGTATTTCATTTTAGTTAAATGGACGTTTATGCGTTTAAACAGTAAAATAGCAATGTCCCGTCTACGGGCTACTTCGTTATTGTTTTACGCGGCTCCGGCAGTTATACGATTAGCATTGTTAAATCGGCGGCGGACGTGCCGCGGCGGTCCAATATTTGAATTAGTCATGCGAGCGTTGAATACGAGATCCGGCAAGACGGACATTTGTGTATAAGAATAAGAAGACACATTCTATAATATAATAATAATAATATGCGTGTATATAATATACGCGAAGAATACGAATGATCGAATTAACATGGAGAAACATTCTTTCCTAGGAGAAACGTATACAATGACCACGGTAATGGTCAGTAAACCACGTGGCTACCATTTATAATACATAATATTATTATTATTATTATTATCGCATGATCATAATCTGTCGGCGGGGTAAAACAACGATAATAACGCAACACATTTTTTCCGACGTTTTCCATTGAAATATTATAATAGTTATATAAAATAATAATAACGTGATGTTCGTTATAATATTATTGTTGTCACGTTGACGGACAACAACGTCAAAATATTAATTCGGCCTATAATATACACATACCATCATGTTATATTAAACGTATAAATAATATTTTATATTCGGCACGACCGGAATGAGGTGGAATAAATTATTATTATTATTATAGTAATATTAGTATGCTATATTTGAATATTGTAAACGAATGGGTTAATTAAATACCAGAAGCAATATTTATTAATTTTTTTCACTTCGTGTCAAACGTTCGAAAGTTTCAGAATTCTCTTCATCGCATCGCATCGATACCATGTTTTGATATGGTTGTAAATTTAAATCGACATTCTAATATAATATTATTATTACGTTATTTATGAACATAACCTGCTTGTATACTCCGTAATAATTGATGATGCAGACGATGGATAAAATATTATAAACGATCGTCCTCCATTAACGAAGCTATTGAACGCATCGCGTTTAAGATTTATAGCGAAAACAAAATCAAACGTGAAAAAATAATGTATTTCTTTAAATTTTCAGAAGAGAATAAACTAAATAATAAGTCACGAGTGTAGGTTAGGTTATATGTTATATAAGATTATATAAGTATTAGGTACATTTTATCAATGTCGTCGAAAAACAAAAAAAAAAAAAGAAATGAACAATTTAAACACATTATAATTATTATAATATAAGTATAGAAAAATAGCTAATTGAAATAACAAACAAATTATAATAATTATAAATTATTATAACCTTTATCATAAATTTTATAATAATAAAAATAACAATAGGTACAATAGACAATAGTAGATAACACTACAATGGTAATTTTATAATTTATAAATTGAGATTTTTTAAAATGACTTAAAAACCACTTTTAATATTACGTTACACTGTTTTGGTATATAACTAATGATTGTTTACCATGCACACAGTCACATGAATTAATTGCCTATATCTAACTCCTTAGAAACGGACGGTATCCAACCCCTTTAATAACGTAATATTAGTAATTTTATTGAAAATATTTTTTGGAAGAATAAAAACGAGAATTCGTAATTAATTTGGTCGAATAAAAAGATATTACTGAACATATATAAATATTGTGAATTCGATGATTTCGGATATAATTATTAATATAAAATTTAAATGTTGTAGTCGTATAATAATGTAAAATGTAGGTATAAGATTGACCCAGAATTCGAGATTTATGCGGACACTAATTTAACAGCGGTTTAAACTTTAAATTAGAGATGAATAAATTTTGTATAAGTATCTACATTAAAAAAAAAAAAAAAAAAAAAAAAGAAACGTTATCGACTACCGATGTTAAATATACAATGTGGGAAATGGGAATAAACAATTCCTTTCCACGATGAATCAACACTTCAACGTCTTAATCTACCTACACGTACTACAGCTTTATATTGATAAATAGTCAATTTATTTAAATGCTAACAACTGTTATCTTCTCTTCCAATTACAGACACGACCCCGAATAAACTCAAATTACCTACGTTATTCCATACAGTAATATATTATTCAGACGTGTCTAAATGACAGCAGTTTTGAACGATTAAAACGCAAATATATTTCTTTTTATAACCCGAATAATATTATTATATATTATAGTTACCATCTCACATCTATCTGTAAATTGTAAATATTGTATTTTAATTTTATTACTTTATTATAAAATATACCATAATATTATTATGTTAATACTTCGAGTTGTTTACGAACTGAAACCGTTCGTTAGATAATAATATTATAATATAATTTGTTTTTTTTTCTCTCGATTTTATTTTATAATTGCTTGAAATTAATGCATTGCATAATTATTTTTAAAAGTAATAATAGTACTTGTATAATATGTAATAATATGAAAATCTAGAATTAATTATTCGAATAAAAATTAAAACGTATACGCGTTCGAGTTAAAAACGTCGTGGTTATTATCATACTCGTAATATCGTATAGTTGAAGAATTAACATACAACTAGGCGTATTACAATAATATTATTATATTTTACAAAATACACAAACATTAAAATTATTATATTATTATAATACTCGTATAAGTAATCAATTAAAACAGGGTGTTCACCTCGATGATGAGTAGGTATAACTTATAATAACAATATAATAATTTCACAACGTGTTATCTATAGTTCTATACACATAATAATATACGTAATATTAAATAATAAAAAAAAATATGTTTTTCATTAAACGTGTGTGTATTCTTAATAATACGTTCGAAGGAAAAATTTAATGAAATCTGTGTGTATAATAATAAATTAACGTATTTAAAATAAAATCTTCCCATGATAAAAAAAAAAAAAAAAATGATTTAATCATGAGCACATCATCGTATCATACCGTATAAAATTAAATTCTATATGCTATAACGAAATGATTTAAATAAATTTCTAATAAAAAACAAAAAAAAAAATCGTGCTATTTATATTTACGATTATTATAATATCAGTATAATATTATAATAGTTAATATTATATGAATATAAAAATAATAATATTATAATTGTAAATCTGAGATATTATATAGAATAAAATGGAATATTTTATTACTCGTATAATTGATAATATACTGACTATTTTTTTTTTTTTTTTTAAAAATTAATTTCTAAACAAACCTTCGGTGATAAAAAACTATAAATATTTTTTTATGTACATTTTTAAATAAGTACCTTGTACACCTATTTAAAACGGAATATTGTCGTTTCCACTTAAACGATACACTATAATATTATAATATCGTCTATCAGCAGAACGGACGGGGAACGTTATTCATTATAATATATGGGATTTAGGAAGTTGCCTGCTTGTTTATAATATAGTGTTTACGTACACAATTAAACTGGTGATTTAGTGTTTTTCTTTCTCGTTTCGACGCGCCTATACGATAATACTCGTGTATATTTAAATATGTTATTATCTCGATTCCGTAATCTGTAATCTTTAAACGACTCGATGTATTTATATAGTCACAGCTCACAATAATATAATACCTATAAGTAATTTTAAGAATTTTTTACGTTTACCTACTATATAATAAGAATTGCCGATGATAAGTAGTATCAGTACATAAGAATATTAATGCTCGTTGTATATAACGAGGAGAATTTATACAAAATATAATACGATGTTATAACCTCGAAATAAAAATGTAATGGATATTCATATTATAAACCTATAAATAACGCGTCTATACGCGCTTACAATAATTTATTGTTACACCGCATCGTATTGTTTTGTCAAGTACGCGTAATTATATTAATGATATAGTGTGATAACACGCGACGTGTTTAATTATCATAGATTTGCATAATTAATCCATACATTATAATATTATACACGGAAATTTGCCAGACCTATCGTACGGACTATCGCCTCATATAATACGCACCAGGTGTTCGTAATTTATAATATATTATTTTTTATTAGATAATAATGTATAAAATGCGCTCATCCCTCTTTTCCCCTAAATAATTATTTTTAACCGTTTAAATGTAATTTCAACGTTTCACTATCGAAACTTAACCGACACACTGTAGCGTATTTTCAAACGATAAAACATAATAGGTATATTATCTTATTAATTACTCGAGACGAGAATGATTTATAGTGTGTGTGTCGCATGACGTTGATTTATCGAGATTTGATAATAATATAATATATTATCGTTTATTCGTAAATCTCGGAATCGCAATACAATATACAAAACGATCGGACGACCAAATCGACGGAGGGCGATTCGGAAGGAAATCGGTGTGATGATATATTATAATGTATATATTTTTGCCCGGGGTAATTTTTTCCCCAGGAGGGTGGGGGTCGATATTAGGTAAACGCGATACTCCTGTAACGCCGAGGGTTTCGTAAAGTGGCCTAGTTAGACGTATCCAATATATTAGGTATATGTATAGGTAATAAAAAGGATATAGCCGTGTACGATATAATAATAATATAATAATCTCGGTAAATCTATGATTTAGTGTCGAGCTAATCTCTTTTCCTTCGCTCTGCGTTATACAATATTACCGGGTGTTAACACGCGGTTACAAATCATTCTTCATCGCGGCGCGGTTGTCTCTCCCGCGGTCTCCGTTCTTCCTTCACAGCATCACCATCATCGTCGACGACCGTACACGCGGCCGCGGACGGGACGGGGCACAAGAAGAGGAGGAGGCGTACCAGTGTTGTTCCACAGCTATAATAATACTACTACACTATTATGTATATATATATATATATATAATATATGTTATATGTTATACCTCTACCTACTATATACTATATACTACTCGGCCGCCGCCGGCTTTGATATATCGCTACCGGTTTTTCAAAACGCCATTCCCCTCAGTTAACCTTCCAGAAATAGAACCATTACAATAAATTACAATTAATATCCTGCAGGGACCCGGGCGGCCCATTATATAACGGCCAATAAATTTGAATCCGTTTGACGTGGGGCCACAATAAAAGTAATAATGTTAACAATCCCGTAGCCCGGGCGAAGACAATCTGTTTATCCCAGGCCACACGAACCTCGACACCGTGATAAATCGTTTTTCATTTTTTTTTCTTCCTTTCCCTTCATCTCTCTCTCTCTCTCTCTTTTTCACTAACCGTCTCTCTTCCCGTCCTCGTCCGTTCGGTATTTTATATATTATTATTATTATTATTATTTATTTTATTTTTTCCCTACTCTCCAGGTCCTTCTCTCTGTCGGCGTTGTTGTGTCGTGTTATTATATTATTTGTTATTTATTTTGTGGAGAGGACTACTTCATATAAATGTGACGTGCTCTCCCCGCCGCCGCGGGAGTCGTGTCGTTTTATTATTATTTATTTTTATCTCTCTCTCTCTCTCTCTCTCTCTCTCTTTATCTTCTTTTCTCGTTTCTCTGTATCACTCTGTCTCTGTCTCTCGGTCACTGTATACGTAATGTCGTATAGTCTTCGCCTCTTTGGACCAAACGGCAGCTGACTTTTCTGCCCACAAACGTTCGTCGTCGGACGCGCGAGGTAAGAGCGTGTTTACGCAGCCGTCAACGCCCGATCGTACATCCGCATAAAAACGACCCGTGTACTCGCGATTCTGTGAAAAAAGGTCGAGACTGATGTTAAAAATATTATGTCCTTTCTGCACAATGTTATGAGTTTTACAACGAATTTTGACTCGTAAAAAAACGAGTAGAAGTTATACTTACTTATCGTCTATGATCTATTGATTCGGGTCATGTGACATACCGTACAAATGTAATTGCAAAGTCAAATATGAGATATTTATTTATCTATAGATAATTTTTTTTATTGATATTTGCGTCTCTGTAGTGTAATTGTTGTTGATTAAAAAATGAACATTATTATAATAACAATTTATTGTAAAATTATAATGTGGAAGATACAATTTTCATATCAAAACATAATACTTATTTGAAATATTATTGAGTTGTTAAATAATTAATTGGATAAATGCTAGATTTCTAGCTAAATTTTTACTCTAAAATTTTTTAATGTTATGATGTAGAAAATTGTTTGAAACGTAGTTTTTTCGAAAAAGAAGTTAAAATTAACATAGTAAATTGTAAGGTTAAATGAAATCAAATGTAATCATAAATCACAAATATTAAAAAATAATATCGATCTAATTATAAATCATTAAAATTGAGAGATTTTGGATAAATCATAAATGTATGAAAATAATACGTATAAATATGCACGATTGATTATAATTTAATCTTAATGTATATTATACCTTATACGAAACGTTATAGTTATTACAAAATAATTATATTAATTAAATTGTTCGTATTTCGTACTGTGTATTAGCTATGATAACAATTTATTATGAAAAAACAATGAATAATATTCGAAGTGCTTATTAGAGTTTTAGTAAAAATCAATACAAATGTATAACCCAAATATGAATATAATTGATCCTGTCAATTAGTTTGTCCATCAGGGTAATTTATACAATTTTTATAACACGATCAATCGTGTTTTTATAATTATATTTTATATTTTGATTGTGTCAAGTTACTCTAAAATATTTATTACATATACCTACGTATAAATAGAATTCAAGGTTTTAATATATCAATTTCATTCATAAACATCACTTAATAAATTATTCGTAAAAAAAAAAAAAAAAAAAAAAAAAAAAAAAATAGATATAATGTCGCGTTACTCGTAAATTATATAATATATAGCACGGACCATTAACGCGTGGGCAGAAATGGTTTCCTAAAATTAGGCCTAGAACACATAGTTTCAATCTTTTCCTATTATGCAGCTGCGGTATGAGTTGCCGCTGTCAAATACACTTTATAAGCTTGCCAAAACTCTAAAGATCAGCATTAAGTTAATGGATTCGAAAATAAATTTCACAGTTTCCCATCGAGATAATGTTTAATACACGTACAAAGTAGTTTATCATCATAAACCGAGAGATTTATTTATTTTTACATCGACCACGGTTGAATTTAAAAAAAAATTGGACCGGAATGTTCTCGTAGTATTATAATTACGTTTTCGTATAATATAATAACCGCTATTAATATAAGATGAAACGATCAATTATTAATAGTGAACGCGCAATGTAAATACGTAATTGATTTTGAACGATTTGTTTTGGTTTTTTTTTTTTTTATGATTTTCGACTAAATAAAATTGTTATTTATGAAACACGTTTTTACGTATTTAACCGATGTTTATTCCTCGGAATAACGCGTAATAAAAAAAAATATATATACAATGTATAATTTATTATAGTGAAAGAATATTAATCGAAGACATTCAGAAATATTCTCGTCGTCCATATCGTGTACCGAATCTTAACTAAAATAAATGATGGTATGACACTCTGGAGCGATATATAAATATATATATATATATAAAAAAAAAAATGATATTTTTATGTTAAAAAGATAAATACGCGAAATTAGTCATTTGATTAGTCGTTTTGATATTAATAAAATAAAGATGTAATAAAATTATGTAATTTATACCGGCCAAGACGTTCGTTTTGGAAATAAATTCAACGTAATATTCAATATATTATATTATAACATCTCTTGGAATATCAAACGAATAAACTACATAATAATATGTTTTTTTTTTTTTTTTTTTTTTTTTTTTTTACATAAGAATAGGTGTAATATATAACGTACACGATAAAAATGTTTCGCTGTCAATATTTAAAACGGACGTTTCATTAATTATTAATAATAACACAAACTGACGTGTTTTTTTTTTTTTTTTTTTTAACCTAAACCGTCGATTGAAATTTTTCGATTCTAATCGTCATATTATTACGAGCATATAGATTGAAATAATATAAATTATTCGACGGATAAAATAAAAGGAAAAAAGGGGTTAAACGAGTAAATAATTTATTCCGTATTAATATTATTGTGTGGTTCTGCAAAGATTCATATAATAATAATATTATTATTAGTGATGTTATTATATACCGTAGCATTTCAATTTTCTGGACAACCGACGACGGCAACTATATTCGTGTAATATAATATTATAAGAAATCTGTAAAACTCGTTTGGAAATACGCGTAATACGCGCGGACAATAACACTACTATCAAAACAAACAACAACATATTTCAATGATATCTTATCGCCATGGTCATTTATCTTGCTCCAATAATAATAATAATAATAATAATAATAATAAACGCGGTATCATGACAGAGAGGGACGTCTCGGGATCGGAAATTATGGTCGGTAATTTGTCTCTGTATAATAATATCAGCTGGCATTAAACGACATATATATTATAAATTTTATATATTCACTCGCACTCGGTCAACCGTGACGTGTATTAATTTTAATCATTTTATAACCGTCGGAATGCCATTATTACCCGTCTTTTTAATGTTTATAATATTATAATAATAAATAATATATTAACTGGGAATTTTATTTTATAAATCATCAAACTCGCCGGATGTAACATACCACGTAATATACTAATATATCAATAATCATAATATAAATATATAATATATATTATTATTCGATAAAAAAAATCAATATAATATAACGTCATTTGCAGGCATTCGATTGAACGTCGTCGCGCGGTTAAACACAAGTTACCGCAGACTTCGAGTAGGTAATTTAGTTACACCTAAATGTATAAACCACTCTTAAAAAGTATACCTGTTGGTATAAGACCTGACCATAACCTGACCTGTGCGAGAAAAGAAATATTCCGTACCAAAATATAGGTACCTAAGATTTTTATTTAGATTATTTCATACGTAACGAGCGTGTATTTAATTTTTTTTTCAAACATAATAAGAGTGTTTCTCGTAATTATAATTTTTTACGTACTAAAATTTGGCTCCGTATTCTCCATACTGGTAGTATTATTTTTTTTTTCTAAAAATGTTTAAAAATTAATAATATAATTGTAAAAATTATAAATTAATATTGTAAAAATGAATATAATATTATATTATGGCATACTGTTTATAATAACCATTATTTTCTTGCCGTCCGGTATACACTCGCCATCATAACTATATTTTATATTCTAAACGCGATATTTTAGTTTGATAACGTCGTTGGATTTGTTCTGTACGTACCTCCTGCCATCTCGAAATCTTCGTCTCTGCGGGTCATTAATATAATATTATGTTACTCTGCTGCAGCTTCCTTTTCGACGTGCCAACGGTATCGCGCGTCACCTCATATTTTTAATGACGAATAAATTATTATTTCCAGAGACTAACGAGGGGCGGAGAAAAGGGTACGACAATTTAAAAATCTCGTCGGTTCCACCATTAGTCGTCGTTATACGTGTGTGTGTTTTCTTCCATGCCCGCGTTGACAGCTCGAAGATAACGTATCCAACATGGCGACGGCGCGGTTTTTTTTATATTAACCGCTCTATTTATCACCCGTCAAACCGCCGCCGGCAGGGTTGTTACAACAGCAAACATGTGCGTGTGTATAAATCCGTATTACACGGTTTTTCTCCCTTTACCCCGTCAAGATTTTTTTTTCACAAATACGGCACATATACAGGGCGATAGGAATTTCACGTTATACGTTATATTTGTCGTCTCAAAGCGACGGTCTATACGATCGCCCTGTATATTTACATTATATTATATTTGTATATCGTGCCGTATACGCGATGATGAGACGATAATAAATAATAATAATATATTATATTATTATTGTGGTGACAGTGGAAAAATAAAAAAAAAATAAAAATACAATTTTCTACCATAATCGCGTGTACCTTATATTCGAAAAGCGTATGACGCGTTTATACTATTACAGACCAGTGTCAAAATACACGAAAGGCAGCTGCCGAAATCGTTCTGTAATCAATTTCCCGTCGGTTGTAATAATAATAATAATAATAATAATAATAATAATAATAATAATAATAGACGATATAGACTTATCACTCGACCGACAGAACAGTGCGTGTATATGTTAACATTTTTTGTTTTTTTTAATTTATTATATTGTACGTTACGATTATTATAATTTTTTAGAGGGCATCATAATATTATTACGAGGGACAAAATCGTATCGGTGTACAAACATCCCATTGTAATAAGAATGACTAATAAATATATTTTACGGTCAGAGTATAATAATATAATGTCATCCGGAATAACAATAAATAATATTATAATGTCTAGACGTTTAAGTAATAAATGACGAAAACTAGACATTTATTAAACACCTAATGTTTGTAATTTGCCCGATAACTTTGTGACAAAAACGACTAAACGAAAATACTAGTCGAAATACGATTTTATAAGAAAATATAGAAAGGTACATGAATATTATGTTATTATTTCATATTTGAATATTTTATCTGACATTGAAGAGAGTTGTTTATTTCGTCTTAAATAAAATACCTTTAGATAAGTTTTCAAGAGCAAAACGAATGAAATATAAATTTGAATATAATGTAAAATGTTGGAAGTTTTAGGAAATTAAAAAGTTTAAGCGAGAAACACGATGAAAATAATTGTCGTCAAGAGCAATTTCTTCTGTTTTCTTCTGTCCTCTTATACGGGTTGATATTATTCAATCGTTCGTTATTACTTTATTAGTGAAATTTATAATATACTTTTATTCGTTCCATCGTGAAAAGTCGTACATTATTTTGTGACTCGGGTGCCCTTTTCACGTTTACTCGCGAATGATATTAAATAAAAATAATGTTTATAGACGAATTTTATATTTTATTAATTTATCGTTTTATTTTTATTTTCATCATGCGTGCGCGTACGTACTCTGGGAAATGGCCACGTTCTCACGATAATGCATAAGGTATATATTTTAATTTATAGACGTTAAACGAATAAATGTACGAGTCGCAGTAATTTCTCGTTAAAAATCGCACCGTTAAATCCGACCAACAGTTTTACGATCGTTTTCGAAACTCGTGCACGCAACGTTTCCATAATTGATACTAATGACGACAACGACACGACGTGTCGCGGACGGAAGATCAATATAAAACGCCGATTTGTTGATTGTTCGTCGTAATGTAATATAACATACGACGTTCTTTGGTTGTCTCTCGTATATTATTTTACTGTTTAAAACAATTCAAACACGTGCTAGAAAAGATAAAAGGCAATAAAAGACGGACGAAAAATAAAATCCCTGCAATTTTCGTCGAGTGTTTAAAACGATATTTCAAGTAATTTATCGGGATTTTTTTTTTCTTGCGAAATTATTGTTGCTTATTTTTCTCGACTCGGTAGGCGAATAATAAATTCAAAATACGTGTACATATATATCGAATCGACGTGGGTACGGATAGATTTGGGCGGCGGTACGTTTCTCACGTATAAACACGAATTGAATAAACAAAATATGCGGTCGGTCGAAAAATGCTTTTTTGCCGCAAACCGGATGGAAAAGGCCACCCGCGATCGTGGCGAACGGTAAACACGGTTATAGTAGTTTGGATTTCGAAATAATATTTCAAAGCGGTGGCTGACGTTCAAACACTATATAATGAACGTTCGAGTGGACAATTAGAGAACTCTCTGTCAAACCACTCGTACACGGCGGTACGAGTAAATATAATGATAATATTATTAGTATATACCTACCTACTATACCGCGATATACCGCGGTCACGGACTCACGGTCGTCCCTACCGTGCGTCGCGTTAGCCGAAAGCAAACACACACAACTTCTCGTGTTTACACAACCGCCGCCATCGAAATAGTGTATTATAATGTTTTCGTCGAAAAGGGAACGTATACCTAATAATAATAATATACGCGTACACCATAACCGGGGTAGGTAAGCCTGTAATAATAATAATAATAATAATAATAATAATAATAATAATAATAATATGAATGATCCCGGCAACGTGTTATTAGTGTGTGTGTATAGTTCCTTCTGTATAACCCGGCGGGCACCGGTGAAGAGACGAACACGCACGACGTTTTAAATGTATAACTACTACACAAAGAAATAGAGAAAAAAGTAATACGTAATAATAATAATGATAATAATAATAATAATAATAATAATAATAATAATAATAATAATAATGATGACGACGACGATGATGACGACGATAATATAATGAGGAGAAAAAGAAACATCTGTCCGACGATTAAAACCTCCCGCTGGGCTTTTACTGCGGTGTCACACACGCGCGCGCATAACAACTCATGATAATATATTATTATTATAAGTTATAACCATATATAGGTACTAACCGTACGCGTATACGAGGTTAGGTAATAAACGCAACAGGGATTTGATGTCAAAGACGATATAAAAATATTATATATATATATAAAAAAAAAGAATAAATAATAATTTCAATCAAAAATAATAATATTGTATAATACGATATAATATTTGTTGTACATAATATTATTAATATTTACGGTTTTCATTATACATAATAATGTAATAACGATAATCGGTGGACACGGACGTTCGTTAAAGTCGAATGCGACAACACTATACGTTATTATATTAATATTATTATAATATAAAAAAAAAAAGGATTTGGTTTTTCTCTTATTTTCGTCGCGTCACACTATCGCGACTAACCGGAATGATATATACGACTACTTACAATATTCTTTCGTATACTTACGACTCTTATCGTTCACATTTGTATGCATAATATTTCAATCCTATCCCATTTACAACGACGATATTACATATTATAGGTACAATAATACGTATAATATATAAGGACTAGCGACTAGGCGCCGACCGACCTGCAGCAGGTTACCACGTGTTATTATCATCATCGTGTCAGTTACTCAGTTCTATACGATAATGTTTAGTATATTATGGAAACGTTATCGTCGTGTGTACTTTTTCGTAGGTGCAGCTCTCTGAGAATATATACAATAACACGATATTTTATACATGCATGCACGCACACATAGTTACTATAGGTATATAATATTGGACTTAAAAGAAAGAAAAAACTTATCTCGCACTTTAGAAATCTCGACCGACTGCGCACGAAACGAGTTCGAAACGATATAATAATAATAATAATAATAATAATAATAATAATAATAATAATA
>JAIUCT010000022.1:3340598-3361343 GCA_021307375.1 Tetraneura akinire | reverse complement strand
AATAATAATAATAATAATAATAATAATAATAATAATAATAATAATAATAACAATAATAATAATAATTTATAGGATTATATTTCATCGCGTCACATTCGAGCATCATAATCGGAAGAGAGAGAGATTACGTGGTCGTGATTTAATAACGCGTAAAAGTGAATTATTTATTATACGTATAATATAATAAACGAAATACGAATAAAAAAAACAACACGATAATAAAATATAATATGAAAATGAAAATGCGAGAAAAACAAGAATCGGAGTTTGTTTTTCTATTTTTTTTTCTAATTTGATTAACCAAAATGAAATATATACCGACGTGTATGACGTCCTAAAAATATAATCCTGTTTAATCCAAACTCTCCTAAATAGACTATTTATATGGTCTCCTCGTCCTTACTATATAATAATAATATAATAATAATTCGTCTGTATATCGCGAATCTGTATATTTGCCGACCGTGCGAATACGAGCACGCGGTGAAACGTAAATTTAATAATATAATAATAAGTATTATACGTTTCTAATCCTCCGAACGAGGAATAGATATATATATAAAAAACAGTCGATTATAATGCATTATTTTATATATTTTTCTAATTGTTTTAGAACGTCATGATTTGTGTATAGTTATTACCTATTTTAATCCGTATTAATTATATTATAATTGCATTAATTTTTTGAAGTCTGATATTATGTAAAATCAAATTAAAACGAATCAAACGAAAAATTATGTTCGCATCAGTATTGCGACCGTTTTATTCGTTTATATTTATTTAAAAAAATAATAATTTATTGTAGAATTTTCCAATCATAAAACGTTTGTTATGCCGCGAGTGAATTAACATAATAGGACTTATTCACAATAACGCCAATTGTAATAATATTTGAAAATGTAATATGATCGGTTTAATATATTAATAGACACATTACGTTCGTATTATTTTATTCTTTCCTAAAATGATTTATGAACTGGCCGTGTATATTCACTACTATACAAACTCAATGTAAAATAAAACAATTTTCGAGTTTCTGTTTGATAACATGTTTTTTTTTTTTTTTTTGTAACATTAAAAACTTTTAGTTGTTATAGAAATTAATAACAAGCTTGAAATCCGGCCATGTCAACTCTTTGTATTTTTTTTTTTTTTTTATAAACATGTTAATTAATACTACAACCCTTTTTCTAATAAATTAGCACACTCGACGAATTTTTGGAAACAAGTAAATAAATTTTAATTACGTATAATATGCTAATTCATAACGAAATATTTATGACCTATTTTTGTACTTGTACATTATATTATAAGCTTTTTATAAATTATTACCTAAACAACAGAGTATACCTAATATAAATATACATATTATTAAAATACGAAAATGAATGAACATAATTTTTTGATATATTATTTTATAATATTTTTTAAACAAAACAAAGTAATAAAATTGAATTTATTTCTTTGTCGTTATAATATAATTTTAATCTCTATATTAAACTTATAAATAATATACTAATAATATAAAATAACAAGTAAGAAATGAAATGAAAAACATAATAAATATAACTAACCTCAAAATCTCTTTCAAATTTTTTAATCTTAATATTGTGGTTTGGATAATACTAATATCGAAATCTAAATTTAAATACACACACACACACATATATATATAAGATATAACTATCCTATTCTGCAACAGTGGTTTATATAAATAATATAATAAAAATAGTAATTTTTGAATAAATTGCCTATTACAGAGTTACGTATAGTAATCACTAAATATATTTAGAAACGCAGAGGAGCATTTATGCTATCTTTTTAGGAATACTATTATGTCTTCTTCGTATATATAATAAATCAGTTCTCTTCCACAAATCCACACGTTCTACATAAAGTAGTCGTGTTTTTAATAAATGTTTTTGTTCTTGTAACAAAACAATATAATAAAAAGTAGAGAATATAACACGATGTAGACATAAAGTGTTTCTTTTAGTAATATTATCATTAATCGTTAACTAAAATTATGTGGCCCAATAAAACCCATTGAGAAGAGAAGCCGTGAATATAATCATATATTATTATATTATTTCCATTGTAATTTCCACGTAAACCGAGATTCGTTTCTGTAAGCTTTTACACAGAAACGTCTGGATCTGAGGGATATGCATACGTATATAAATTATTTTCGTTTTTATCGCCGAGTATTATTTCATTTATATACATGCGATAATAAAAAAATAAAACCTCTGCGAGACTGCAATAAAACAAAATACTAAAAAAAATGAATATTCATTAAATACTATAATTTTATAATAATAATTAGATATAATAATACTCGTATTATAATAAAACCGAATCGGCCATAAAGTTAAAGTTAATACGATCACGCACAAATTTTAACACTTTCTTTTTTTTTTTTTTTTTTTTTTTTTTGACATAGATCCATTAAAACAAAACAGAAAAAATAATATGGTATAAACCTGCAGCCATCGTGACCATTAACGTCACTATAATACGAGCCTTTTAAAAACGATATAACTGTACGCGCGTATGCTTGTGTGACGCGAGTGTATACGAGGATAGATTAAAAGCGAGACAGCCTGAGTTCGGTGAGAGAAAAGAAACTATACGGACAGGAATCCGGAAGATAAATTGCCTGAAGGGTGTATAAAACACAATCCCTGTTAAAGGCCGGACGCATGACCGGAGGAGAACACTAATCTGGATTAGAAGCAAAAGGCTATTTGTAAACGTCATTTTTATTTTATTCTTTTGACACTAGGCCTATTTTAAGCCGTAGTGTTACTGTGTTAGTCGTTAGCGGTGCAGTTCCACGCCCAAACTGCCGAAGAAAGGAAAATACTGGTTTTTTTTTCTATCTTTCGACTTAGGTGTTAAATTTTACATTAATCGTGCTCTTTTCGCCGTGGCAAAGATTTTCCTCTTACGGATTTCTACGAGTAAATTAATTTTCCAAAAACGAAAGTGACATAATTCAACCGACGTTCATTAATTTTAAACAAATTTACAAAGACATTACATTTTTCATTTTAAGCGTGACGTATTAAAATAAAGTAAATATTACCTATGTATATTTCCGATTAACTCTTAAACGTAATATTTTTTTAAAAATTTTTCTACATAATAACATGAATTTTTTTGTCAATGAATATGAAATATTAATTAGAAAATTATTATTAATATGAAGGATATTATAATTTAATATTATTTATAATCCGCTATCCGCACATTATATATTGTTTATAATATTATATTAATTATTTTAATATTTTGAATTTTGATTTAATTTCACTAGGAAAATTTTACTTCAAATGTTACGTGACATTTCGAAGATATTTATCCTCGTATAATGTATCCACATTTTTGTAGGTATAGGTACCTACCAAATTAATTAAATTATAAAAATAAGGATTTTCAATCAAATTTTGCTTTTTTTAATAAAAATATAGAAAAGACTTACGTCAGAAATGTTGTGTCGTTACAATCTATGTTTATATTTTTTTGTTTTTCAAATTCCTGTTGCATCGTAAGAGTATATAATATTAATATACTCACAATTTAAATGTAGTAGATAATATTTTATCGTTTCATTTTTATTTATTATTTTTTGTATACTTTAAATAAATTATTTTCGTCAGGTTATCAACATTTTTGATTTAGATTTTAAAAATTATATTATTTGTTTTATATTTGAATTCTATTCATAAGGTTTTTCTTTATTACGATAAACTGTATACAATTGTACTTGTGTTTTAATTTTTTGCAAAAATTAGAGTTCTAATAAATTTATATGTCATATGAATTATGTGGATTATTTTTTTAAATAAGTATTGTTTATACTTACGTTATTTAAGCCCTATTTAAACAAGAATAATATTTATTACTTACTTTACTATGTCTATATAGCATACTAACTAGTATTAAGTTGTGCACCAAATCTTATATAATATTGAATTAAAACTATACAATCTATATTCATACGATGAAATAATACACACTAGAAAGCATACCCTAATAATAATATAAAAAATAAAGAGGTGATAATAATATAAAATGCTTGCAGGTTTTGTTTAGAATAATAAATAAGTAAAAAAAATTATTAAAATTAAAAATAAGTACTATTTGGATATAGGTAATGGATTCTCAATTATTAGTTATCGTTGCTAGTGTTATTAATCATAATATTATTCAATTAACAAATTATTAATAAAGAAAAAATCGAGACATATGGGTAAGAAAATGTATAACACAGATGATTAGAGAAGGGTTTTGTATGTTTGTGAACTTTAAATCATACAAACATATTCTTAGGCTATAATTTTCAATCTGTATCGATATATATTAATTGAGTTGACCAATCGTTTTTAAAGACATTCTTTATTATATTTCAATTTTAAACATGCATGATACATTATACAAATTTAAACAAATAAACTAATACATCATATTATCTAAACACTTAGGTTAAATTGAATTTCAAAGTTTGTTGGTTATAATTTTGATAACATTTTTTTTATATATTATCAATATTAACTGGTTGTTAGTAATTCTATATGCTGTTAAATAGTGCAAAAAATATATTGTGTTCTATTAACGAAAAATATACTTGCCAGCTCTATTTTTTAAAAAAATAGTATAATTTTTAATTTTTTATAATTCACAAGATGAGTAGGGCGGGCTTAAGTTTGCAAACTAATAATTTAGTAAATATTATACAATATATAAGTAATGTTAGTAAATATTACTATATAGGTTAGTTTAAATATACATATAAATAAGTACTAAACAATAACTTATTAATTATAAATTATAAGGTTAAAAATTACTATATGAGTATAGTAAATATTATACAATATAAAGTAATGTTAGTAAATATTACTATATAGGTTAGTTTAAATAACATATAAATAAGTACTAAACGATAACTTATTAATTATTAATTATAAGGTTAAAAATTACAATTATTGTGAAATAATTATTTCAAAATAAAAATTATGATTTATGAGTACCTACTACGCAATTTTATAATTTACGTTAAATTCAATGTAGGTACACTTATATACGATTATTGCAAACTTCCCGTTTAAGTGCATTTTTTATGTAAGCTTCAAATGACCGTTCAATAAAACCATGCAATTTGTTTTCAATGATAGATTTAATAGAGGTTGTTAATTGCTCATACAAGTTGTACCGAAGACCATTTACATGAGTTTTGATTTCGATTTTACGACATTCCTGGTTATCAATTGATTTAAAGAGAACAATATGGGTTCTTATGTCATTTATATTAAAGTTTAGGGATTGAACTCGATCTAATTGTCCATTAATTATTATGGTTAAATCACTTGTCCATTGTAGTTCTTTAAGGTGTACGTCGAAACGCATTTTGTACGTATTGTTAGTTTCACGAGTGTATGACATTGAATCCATTTTCTGATTGATTTGTTTCCAGGATTGGCCACCAATATTGTAAATTTGAATATTTAGATTGTCTTCGGTCCAGTTCATGTCATATAATTTGGTTGCGCGTTCATTATTTTCATCGTTGAGTGAACTTTTCATTTCAGTTTTAAGTCGATTCACCATACCTTTAAATGTAGAGTTGTACAATTCGGCGGAAATGGATTTTTCTAAAATATTCCGATACTTTTTATTCACAGATTTAATAATTGTATCGATATTATCTTGATTTACAGCATTTATATTAACTGCAATTGTACTCGATTTAGCAGGTATAATATTGTGTCGACCTTTATGGAAACTTGCAGACACACTGCTGCGAATATCATTCAGATCAATTAAAATTGAACCACTTTTTGTAGATGATAAGTTCGTCTTAAAGGTTCCATTAGTACTGAGTTTAACAAATACATATTCGACGTAGACGCTATCGTTTACTAAATTTAGAGATAAATACTCTAAATTTCCTTCTTCTAAGTTGCGCATTTCAGCGTTCTGGAATTTTATAAAATTATGCTTGGTTATTTTAACTACAGAGTCTTTTATTAGCAATGGGTATTTCATATCCAAAAGATTTTTATTATATTTAAATTCTTGGACTACGATTTTATCCAAATCTACTATTTTTCGAATAATATTTCTTCCGAGTGTATTGGAATCACCTTCTACGTCTTGATTTGAAGATTCCTTTTCGGATTCTTGATTAGATTCGATAGATTCAATTGATCGTCCGGCTCGATCGTCAAAAATCCAATCACCATTACTATTAAATATGTTATTAGGGTTTTTATTATTGTTATCATTAAATCGATGATGAGTATTGCTATTTTGATTTTGATTATTATCCAAATTATAACCCTCTCTATAATTTCTATTTTCCTTGTTATTATTAATTATATCTGTATTAATGTCTTTACATTTTAAATTGTCTTTAAAGCAATTAATTTTATCGAAATAATTATCATTATCATTATTAGAGTTAGTGATATCATAATTTAATTCTTGACTATAAATGAGATCTTTTTCCTCGATCAATGGTTTTTCAATATGTTCACGTGATATGAATTCTTCTATAATTAAAAAAATATATATATATATATATAATAAAATACAATGAATAATAATAATTTAAAATATTATAAATAATAATTTATATATTTTTATATTAACATAATTCATAATTATTGCGATAGTTTTAAAACAGTTATAAATTTTATTATATGCATATTTGATTCAATTATAAGAAACTAAATTTATGAACTCAACAATTTCCATAATTTTTTCAGGCTTTCTAATATTGTAATATATTATATTTATATAGGTATAAGATATAAGTATTAAATAAATGGCATATATTAAAATTTTAAATATTATAGATCTAACCTTAAATTATACCGTGAATTTTTCAAATATAATAAACTTTTACTACAATATATACTAATATGGTTACTCACTATAACTAAATGAAGAAAATTTTCTTTATAAATACATAATTGCATAATTCATATGTTTATTCTTTTTATAGAATTTTTGTTTCGTAGATAATTGATGACCAGTTTAAATTAAACATATCATTTTAATTCTTTTACTTTTAGAAGTTAAAATATTGTATTTAAAAATTTTTATTGGTAATTTCTATTTTAAACAAATAGCCTTAATTACATTTTAATATTCTTTTAATAGTAAAACAGACATATTTTATACGTTATATACAAAGAAGAACGTTTATTTAATAATGTAATTACAATTACGTAAGACTGTTGTAAAATTTAAGTAGGCCCTACATTATAATCATTTCTCCGATTATCATTCTTTATTAAAAATTCCTTCTTTTAATAATTATTGTTAATTTTTAGCACAAAAACATAATACAATGTGTGTGTCTTTTGATTCATTTCTATTGAGGTGTACCTATTCATTTTTTTTTAAAGATTATTTCATTATTACATTAAATTTAATAATAGCTTTATTTTTAAATATATATATATATATATTTATATATAAATATATTTATAGGTACTTATAGATAATAGATATTACTTGAAAATAATTTTTAAATGCATTATCCATTCCAATAATTAGTGTCGATAAATTACAACGATTTTGAATTTAATACTATTTATATCATTCTAATATTATAACAATATTATAAAATAATTGTTAATTTAAATTTTATAACTTATAAGGAATAATGTTGTTAATATTAAATTGTTAAATATAAATTAATTTATTAAAACTATTCATATAACTACAATAATTTTGAAATTTTTAGTATTATTTTATTGTAAAAAAAAAAAAAAAAAAATAAATAAATAAAAGTATATATTAGGTATATAGAATAAAAAATTAAGGTATTTATTAATAATGGCTGTCAATTGTAAATAAATGTAGATAAAGTCATAAAAGGATCATAAATAATATACAAATATTTTTCTATAAACAAGTTATTAAGATAAACAGAAAGTAAAACTTAAAATAAAATAATTATTATTTAGATTTTATATTCATTTGTTTATTTCAATTTTTAATCATACTATTATTATACTCGTATTATATTATATTATATACGAGTATAATCTTCTACAAACAATTATTTTAAAATAACATAATAATTATTTAATTTATATTATTTATTAGTAAAAAAATAATAAATTAATTCCAAAAAATTATTTTATAAAAAATGATGTTTCATTTATAGACTACAGTTACTAATTACCCACTATATCCTATATATATTATATTACACACACACACACACACACACACACACATATATACGAGTATATAAAAATTATGTTTTAAATTTTTCCCAAAAAAACCTTTATTTTATACGATTTACTTGTATATAACTTGTTATTTAAATTAAAACATTAATAATTCGTAATAATAAAGTAAATACCTATCAATTATCAATAATCATGAATAAATTATAATCAAATATAATCAAATTTATTTAATCGAACTTAAAATTTTTAAGTATATTTTTGTTAATGTGTTAATTATTTACTAATTAATCATTTTGTGCATTTAATTTGTAAAAAAATTAAACCGTATCTATAATAAATATAGTATAAGTTTAATGTACACTTACTGTTTTGGCCATCGTACTTAATTGCTATAGCTTCGTAAGCTACAAGTTCGAGTTTTATAAGATACAACACAAATAATAATGAAGTTTTCATCATAACAACTTTTATAAACTGTTATTATATTCTAGATGAGTTTACGTATTTATGGAAAAAAATATATCGATTATCTAAATGAACTTGGATATTTGTATTATACACATAAAAAATAATTAGCAATAAATAGCAATTTATTATAAATATACAATTAGAAAAATTGTGATTAAATTATCTAATAGGTATAAGGTAGTAAGTATGTTTTTATCTTTAAAGAATTCGTAAATATAAAACACAATTCCTAAGAATATTATTCTTACTACAATATTTCAGAATAATCAATATTTTATGATAAAATATACATTTTTTTTTTTTTTTTTTACAATAATTATACGCAATAGTAGTGATTTAAATGCTTATATCAAACGTTATAAACACATAAAAAAAATTTCTCATTAAATATAATAATACATTTTAAAATATAGATAAGATAATTAATTATATGGGCTATTATTATTATTATTATTATTATTATTATTATTATTAAATAGTTATTTATATTCATTTTTAACACAATTACACAACAATATACAAGTAGGTACATCGTGTACCAAAAAATATAATATTAAATTATATTTTTCTCTGTTATTTATATAGATAAATAAATATTTTAATAAAATATTATCATAATTGTATACCTATTAAGTAAATATTAATGACGATATTTAGCGACGACTATTATATTGTACCTAATAAATAGTTTAAGTACGTACTTAATAATAAAATGTTGAAAAATTAATAATTCAATGGTATTCCTATGTATAAAATAACTAAAAGTAGGTATACGTATATAGGTGGATAGAAAAGTCAATAGATTTTTTTTATGTAACATATGTTACAGTTAAAACAAAATGATATACATTTTTCATATTTATCAAATACCAATGATTTATTTTGTTTTGCAAATTTTAAAGTATTCATTAAAAAAAAAAAAAAAAAAAAAAAGTAATTTTATAGTGAATAATTATATATTTTATTATATTATTATATTATACATGTTAAATGGTTTTCTGATTTTATTAATTCTGAAAGAATTACATATAATCTTACATAATTATAACAATAACGTATAAATACAATTAATAACAACTAATTAATTAATAAATAATTTAAAGAATAATTAAATTACAGGTTCCAATAAAATACAAAATATAACATTATACTAATACGTACAATGTACAAACTATTTCACATAAATATAAAATATAATATTGTTCTATTGTTTATTATAATATGTTTCTAATTTTCCTTCCGATTTATCTTCTTTTTATTTTTTATTGTTAGTTTCTTCTATATCTTCTATATCTTCTATATCTTCTATATATTCTATATCTTCTAATTTCATTATATTATTTAAATCAACTTTTTGTAATATTTTTTAAATTATCATTTTGAAGAAGTTTGAAGCATCCAAACCCAATAGTAGGTCATAGGAAAATTTATTATTCTTAATTACATTAGTATTAAAATTATTTTTAATTTTTCCGATTGTTAAAATAAGATTTGCCCGTGCCGTACAAAAATTAAACCCATTTATTGTCCTAAAGGCAAATTTGTTGTTTTCTAAACTTGATCTTAAAATATTTATAACTCTTCGGTTTACTAAACTGACATTTAAACCACTGTCATATTTTTTTTTTTATTTATTTAATAATATTTTATAACAACATAATAATATGAATTATAAAATTAACTATCTCTTTAAGCTATAGCTTGTGTTGAGATAGTGAGTAATAAAAAACATAATAATGTTTACAGTTATACAATATACAAATATATAAGTAGATACTAAATATAATTTTAGTTATAAAAATTAAAAAGAAGAAAAAACAAAAACAAAAACAAAATAAAATAAAAACAAACTTAAATTATATAATCTAAAAACTATATTAAAAATAAATTATACTAGTTGGGAAAACAACCATTGGTATATAATTTATTTAGAATTACTCTTAGAGCAGTAGACTTTTATTTGTATAAATATGGCATAGCATTGAAATAAACCGGTCCTAAGTAATAAACATTTGTATTTAGATAATAAATATAAAGTGTATTCATACCTTAGTATATTTTTGCTAATAATTTTACAAGTATATATATAATTTCAATAGTTTCCTTTTTAAAAACTCCATCTTAACATCTTTACTCACACTCGATTACAACATAACATACTATAATAAAAATTTACTTTGCTCCTATGAAATTGATGGATATGCAATCTAAGCCTTTGCTTATGTTATATGTTGTGGTAGTCTTCGTCGATGAACACAATTGTAGATTGTATTGGGCAAGCAACCAGCTAAGTAGTCCACCATTATGGGGTAACAAATAATATGCCTCTAAGGGTTTTATAAACGTTTATGTATTATGTACATGAATTATGAAATTATATTCATGTATTATGATTATGTACATGTGTATTCATGGTTATGAATGTAATTTGAATAAACTGTAAGTTTATATTTCTAAGTGCAAAAAAATAACCTGAGGTACGTAATTTCAATATTTTTCTTTTTAAAAACTCCATCTTTACTCTTTTTAAATAAAGTCTCTATCTCGAAAATTTCTGTGTTTTGGTGAAATATCGAAATCGAATTCGTCGAAATTTCATTTTTCGCGAAAAATGCCGTTCTTTCGTCGTTTTTTCGCCGTTTTTTCTACCGCTTAGGGTCAATTTTGAGAAATTCGAAAAATGACCTAAATAAAGTACCAACTAGATCCACTTTCCTACCGGAAACATAAGCTATTCGTGAAAATCGGAGCATTATTTCTTGTAGTTAAAGTGTCTACAGGATAAAAAAAAAAAAAAAATCACACATTATTGTAAAATCAATACTTTCTTCACTTCGCTCAGAATCTAAAAGGAAAAGAAAATATTTTAGTAGATCTTCTTTCAAGACAACCAGTTTTAGAATATTTTGAAAAACAAGATGTAATCCAAGTAGGAAATTTAATTGAACTATCAGAAATACTCACAGATCAAAATAATAATATACAAGAATTGGAGTCTGCTAGGAAAACTGTGAAATATGGAACCTTCAGACCTTAATACCAAAAATTGACAATTTTATCAAACATTATGTATACATAAAAATGAGGATATTACGAAATATTCAAAGTCCTATAAATTGTATCACATATAATATATAGTTCCTATGTCAATACCCAAAAAATGACCTAATAAAGTACCAACTACATCCACTTTCCAATTGGAAGCGTATGCTTATATGAACAGCGTTCGTGAAAATTGGAGCATTATTATTTATAAGTAAAGGTATAAACAGACATAAAAAAAAAGAAAAAATAAAAAATGACACATTTCATTGTAAATTCAATATATTACTCGCTTCGCTCTAATCCAATAAAAGAGGACATACATAATTGAAAAATTAATATATTTTTGGCTTCGCCCAAATCTAGTAATAAGAAATGTATACCTTCAGGACCGGCGCTAGACATATATGCGCACTGGGCGAATCCACAATTTGACGCCCCTTACGGATTGATTTTGGGGAGGGGTACATCTTTCCTACCCGAGGATAGGGTATTATTTTAAATAATAATAAGTAAAACAAAATAATGTAATTGATAATAGTTGGGACATGTCACGTTCCATAAGTAAACAGTTTTTATTTCTCTAAATCAGCCCTAATCTAATTTTAATTAACATAAAAAAAATTATAACAAAAAAAAAAAAGAAAAAAAAAGAGCTGATACATCTGCTGCAAGGATACAGGTGTGCAAATCATGTCAAATTTTAATTAGAATTTGAATGTAATGAATAATGATAATCCATTGCAAAACGATTCTGAGCGAAGTTCAGTCGAAATTTGGTACAGAGATATTTTAGGCCTATGGGCAGAAGATAGTTTAAGTTAGAAGTGATGGGCCCAATCCCGGGAGGTGCTCAAACAAGTATTATAAGATTTACGATGAAAATTTTTGTTTATAGATGGTTGCTATTAGTTTCAATAATATTATTATTATGGTTGTAATAAGTTTCAATAATAATTATATTAACACTATAATTAATATTTTAATCATCTATCATTTAGCTGATGAGTCAAATTCGTCGAAATTTTAGTGTGAAAAATGTCGTTTTTTCGTCATTTTTTCAGTCGCATGGGGTCATAATAAAGTACAAATTACATTAACTTTGCAGCCGGAAACATTTGCTATTCGTGAAAATCGGAGCATTATTTCGGGTAGTAAAAATGTCTTTCTTTTTTCTTTCATAAAAACAAAAACAAAGAAAATATAATCGTCATTGTAAAAACAATACATCATTCTTCGTTTCGCTCAGAATTTAAAATAATTTTAATTATAATTGTACTTTTAAAATAAAATATTAATAATCTAGATGATATGAAAAATTAAAATAAATTAATAAATTTAAAAAAAAATTTTACATTTCACCGCCCTCCATAGTTTACGCTAGCCCTAATACCTTATTATTTGTAAGATATGACGAAATATGGATCGTTTTTGTAATTGAATTAAAAAGAAGTGAATTATATGATAACTTTCTCTACATGTTATATAGCAGTATCATTTTAAGAACAACATTTTGTATTTATTGAATTTAAGGATCTTAAAAAATAAAATGAGTATAAGTTAAAACCTCCATGAGCATGTGTATTGAAGGTTCAAGATGTGCATATAAGAGAAAAAAAAATGGAGACCGAAATTTCCGTTTCGATTGTATAATAATATAGAAACTGAAGGGAAACAACTAAATGATAATATAAATTCATGCTTATTTTCGATATAATAATTATGTTTGGATGTTATTCAGAGTCAGAAAATAATATTTATCATATTGTATAATACTTAGATCGGGTAAATTTTCGAATTTTCTATTATGGTTGTATATTATTATGTTGGCAACGTCTACCGCGGTAATAGTATAATATTATTATTTTATTATTCGTGCCGCGAAAAAATATAAATTATAGATAGGTATCACCACAACGAGATGCCGTTTTCGTTCACTCCGGGTTTCTCTATCTTGCGTACCCATATCAATAATTCTTATTGCGGTTGATTTTTCTTAACGTTACTTTTTAATCTATCAAACCATCAGCCAATAGTATAATTTATTTAACAAACTTATCGATTCGTCAACCGATAAAAAGATACGAACTACGATATGTAGTCGTGAATTTTTAACGAAAACATAAAACGTATATCATATATATTATACGTATATACCCACAATCTCTTTTGTCGAGTTCGTACTGCGTTCACGACGCGGTTTATACCGTATAGTCGGAGGCCCGTCTATCCGCGAATTTATATGACACACGCATATGATAATATAATACGAGTATATGTTACGGGTGAGAATGACCGTCGGGGTCTCTCTATACGCTGTGTAATTTACGGGCGGAAATCGCTGACACACGTGCACTAGCTATAGTCGTTTGTCGCGCGTATTTTTACCTCGCGTCCCGCGAGTGTCGTTACCGTTGCGAGATGTTCTTCACGAGAGGGTATATTATTATGGTCTGCGCGGAAAATAAAAGAAAAGAAATCCAAACTCGAAAAAATAAGAGACGAGAAAAACGGGAAAATCGCGTATAAACGTCGGGCGCAAGCGAAACGTAGGTACCTTTCGTTATTTTAGTGCCGCCGCAAGAGGATCACGCGCGGGACAAATAGTCGAGCCATCAATCTGCAGTCCCTCGGTCGGGGCGCGGGGACGAGCGGCGGAAACTCACAGCAGACAGCCGGACTCGGTTAGGTAACCGACGTGATTCGTTTGCGTTTTCGCATCGTTTGGCCCCGAGAGACCAATTTCTTACCGAGCCAACGACGGAGACAAAACGTCTATAGGAAAAAATAAATCTCATCTCGCGTGTGTCGAAAAGTCTTTCGACCGCCGTATCCCCCGTCATCGCACTGCGTTTTCTAACCTATAGAAAGACAAAAAAAAAAAAAAAAATAATAATAATAATCTTCTGCCCGTCCTCGATCGGAGACGGGAAATATAAACGACAACGGGGCCCATTTTCCACCGACAACGGCTATATTATAAATTATACTTCGTAGTTGAACGTATACGTTTCGCGTGCTGGTATAAAATGAATTGTATTTTTAATCTAAACGAGTGAATCCATCATCGACACCCTCGTCGTATTTGTATCGATTCCGATAGTATAAAGTCGAAGATTTTATAACCGCGGTAACCCGATCGATATAATAATACAACTTATTACGAACAAAAAAAAAAAAAAAAAAAAAAACATTAATTTTAATTACGTTTTAAATCCTAATAGCGAAATAATATTGGTTTTATACTTTTCGTTTGTGCTCGCGTTAGATATGATTTCATATGGACGGTTCGATTGGTCGATTTATCAAATTTTTTAATAGTTTCTTCTACGCTACGAGAGGAAAAAACACGTATTATTCGGTTGAAAATACTATAATATTATGTATAAAAAAATAAAAATAAATAATAATAATAATAAATTTAAAAAAATTAATTGATTATAATAAAAACTAAATATCTATAACGATGAGTGGTGTACTTAAATTTTTTTCGTCCCTAGGCTATTTTATTTTTTTTGTCGCTCCTTATACAATAGTGATTTTCAATTTTGTTTTACATATTATGGATTCACTAACTTAATAAACTATTTTTACAGTTTTACACATTTTAATTTGCTGATTAATCTGCCACTCATTCATGCATTTAATGCGAGCGTATAATATTAATATCAAACATTTTAATATTATTCTTATTTAGATATTTAAAAATTATAAACTTAAACATTTTATAAATAGGTAATAGTATATTTAAAATTATAAAACAATTTTTACGTCTGGCTTTTTTCAGCGAATGATTTTATGATGTTTTCGAATTCTATTTTTGTGTGTTATTCGTTAATTCGTTCTCTATGCATAACGCATTGGATAATTTTTGTCTCATTGTCCATATTTTGTATTTTTTTATTATTTTTAAACATGAAAACGACTTTTGTGAAGAATTATTTGTAGATTTTTTATAAAAATACTTTAGATTTCACTATTATTCATTAATTATTTTTTTTCCAAATACAAAAAAAAAATGTTATTTATCCCATTGAAATTGCCACCTTATAGGTTATAGCTTACAGCTTCAGCATATTATATTATTATATAGCCTGACGTTATGTATATATCAATACGATATAAATAATGATATCATAAATACGTTAGTTGTGAATTTACGATATTATAATTAGTTAAGTATTATATTTCATAATAATATGTAATAGTTATCAGTAGGTATATTATTCAAATATTGTAATATTAATATGTGATCTTGTATTATTATTTCCACGCGTGAGGTGTTAGAAATTATTATGATATCTAATAATTATTATTATTCTTAAAATAATATATCATAATTAATAATTATGCGGAAATTAGGTTGTTTGCCGCTGTCCGACGGACGTTTACATCGACAGAATATTATACGTTTTACACGACGACTATATATAACGACGTAGGAAGGTACAAGGCCTGTTGGCGAAATATTCGTGGAATATCGGACGGACGTGATAATGTATAATTCATGACGGTAGCTCGAACGAATTATTTACGCGCTAATAAAATTCATCGTTTATCTTGTTTCGGTGCATATTATAATATTATGTAATGAACGTTTCGTGTTTTCAAACTTTAGCTTAGAGAATTCGCTGTATATTAATAATGTTGTTTTCGAGCAATATTATTTCACCGAACCAACCGCGATTTTATAATGATATATGAAGACCTAAAGGTATAAAATACAAAAATAATAATAATAATAATAATTAAATTACTATATTATTATCATTATTATAATTTATAAATTATAACATACACGGACACGATAACATTTAACCTTAACAAATATTATATTATTATCATTTTATTAATTTATTATTATAGTTATGTAGCGATTTAAAACAATTATAATGTACTCGCATAGGGGTACAGGAGCGTAAAATGATATTGTGGTTAAATGAATTCGAATCGTGTACGAATTACAAAAAAAATTATTATAACGTTTAATTCGAGAAAAAACTGAAGTATGCTATACATAATATTATTATTTCGTCAAAACAAACATAATAATATTATTATTATGTTCGTAATATTTTCAAACTCGTACCTATTTATTTATATGGCATTATTGTCCGGGAGAGACCCAGAGGTCTGTTCGGACGCTTATTTGGCAGAATTTCTATATCAGACACCCTATGGGTTTCTGCCATGCCTGCCTGGTAGGGGGATGGTAGTAGTCGAGGCACTCGTACCTATGTGCTGTCTGTATATTTCTATATAAAGCCATAACTATAACACGAAATATTATAATGTTCTGTATAATCGTAATTAAACGCAGAGGACGGATTAATGAGTTATTTTATTAAAATGTGAAGATTTAGATTAAGAAAATTAAAAATTCGTTGTCTAAGCGTTAAAACAAAACGTTTAAAGACTTAAATTTTCATGATTTTTATATAGATTTTAGTCGTAAAATATATTAATAATAATATCATTTTGATCACTCGGTATACAATACGTCTATGTTATTATTGTGTTATTAAAAATTATAATACATTATAATAGTAACAGTCCTTATACGTCATTTTCGGGAACCGTTTGGGAAGGGGGACAAGATTAATCGACACACCATTACTTTTCGAAATCCCCAAATTGATTTATCTCGGGGTCCACCGATATAATATTAATATTATGGAACGCACGTATAGGAAAAAAAACATGTTATAGTCATTAATCGCCGCACGTACACAACTCACCTCGCCTACGGTTTAACGATCAAATAGTGTATTATATTGCCGAGGCTTATTATCGAAAAACTAGTCATAAAACCAATTAGCATACTTCAGTTAATTTCTATAATATATCATTATACTACTCGTAATGCGGTACAATTTAAATTTGTACACCTATATATTATACAGTGTGATTCATTCCTCTTGCGCCGTATACAGTAATTTTCTTGGTGCATATTTCACCCTACGTTTTTCATCATAATTTTTCGTCGATTTCATCACGATCGAAATTTTTAAAATTTTTTTTTTTTTATTGAAAAATTTGTTACTTACATCTTTTCGTACAGAACTGTTGTGATGGTGTCGACAAAAAACTATTGTGTTTGTATAATACAACTACACGATTTGAATAATAATATAACAATATAACGTGTTTAAAATATTATGTTGTAATCGAAAGGTAATGAAATAATTGTCGATTGATAAAACGCACGTCGTGTTAGAAAAACGAAAACCGATCGCCCTGTATACCCCCTGTGGCGGTGCGATAGAGCAGCTTTGTCGCATACACGACGTTTATTTATGCGATCATAATAAACCTATACGTATATATAATATGCAAATTATAAATAATAATAACGTGGCGTAAAAAAATAGAAAGGGGAAAAGGATAATAAATTATTGGTAAAAAATAAAATAAATAATAAAATAATAAATTAAAAAAAAAAAGAAATACGTAGGTAATAAGCGGCTGCATTAATGATAACCGACGCCGTTACATCACGCTACACACACACACACTCGCACGAGGTTTGGTATAAAATAATTACTGTCATTACGATATTCAAAAGTAATAAATAACAAGAGACCGCATAGGGACCGATGGAAAAAATAAAATAATGTGTACATGTAGTTTTGGTGAAATATGACAGTTGTTTAGTAGGTATACAGAGTGCTCGTATAAAAGTATGTGGAGGAGAAAAAAGTTTTCAAACATGCCAATAGCGATTAGGTGTCAATATGCTGACGAAATATTGATAAAAAAAAAAAAAAAAAAAACGAAACGATTTTATACCTAGTTTCTGTGTAATCCTGTAAAATCATATAGGTACATAATATCATTACGTATAAATAATGTAATGATTATATTATCATCGCTTGGAAATCTAAAATTTTAAAATTAAAAAAATTCGCGTTATGTAGTCATTAAAGTACTAAATAATAATTTCGATTATGAAGCATTCTGCTGTTTATTTCAGTTATTAGCATTTTAATGGAAAATATGAAATTTTTCGTTAATTTTTAAAACTATAAAACAAAATATAGTTCCTCCTGAAAATTTTAATAAATTGGTATTGTTTAGTTGTTGAACTCGAGTCTTTAAAATTATATCTCGTATTATGGTAGGACTTTATTTGGAAAGACATTCATATTAAAAATTTAATCTTATCAAATTTTTTAGTTAAAAAAAAAAAAAAAATTGAAAAATACATATTTTTTTAAAAAAATTTAAAACCTTAAAACTAACGAAACATGATATAATATTTATGTAGGTAGGTACCCAAAAATTGTGTTATTGCATTATTTTGTAACAAACATTAGTTTGTTCGTTCAATATTTTGCATTCGATTTCCTCGTGTAATAATAAATATTGTCATTAAAAAATTATATTTGAACTTTATTCAGAATGCAAATAAAATATTAAGCTCATCGTATCAAATATTATAAGTTTCGCGTATAGGAAGAGCCAAACACAAGGTATAACAATATAACAAACAAACGGACAATGACATATTGTTGTAATAATTTATTATTGTGACTGGAAGACCCGATTGGAATTTTGTTTTAGTCCCCAAACGCATTGATCGATTTTTACGACCGCTCATAGTTGTATACAGTATACACGATTGCACCTATTATTATTATTATTATTATTAGGCATTTTCTATCATCGAACATATCGCGAACACACATAATATACAATAATAATAATAATAATAATAATAATAATAAAATAAATAAATAATAATAACATGTGTGTATTACTTATACGTGCTGATAATTCATCCGAGGAGCCGTATAGGGGAAATATTTTATAATATTATATTACCTATATTATATTATATACTTACCCGCTTTCGGGGAGAGAAGAGAAAAGATTCTTTGTCGCTGTCAAAAGCCAAAGAAAACTGAGATTTACTCGCGGCCGTTTAACACAATAATAATAATAATATATTATTATTTATCATTATTATTATTATTGTATTATTGACGGGGCTGCCGATATAAATAATATTGTCGTTTCGAACAATAAATTTGGGCGCGCCTATATTATGTGATATTGTAATGTTCGGATACCCTGCTCTTACAAGACGAACGACACAATATGTAGTTATTATTACTATTATACGCAGGGGGAAAAAATGAAATAAATTACGACGGAACACGTGTAAAATAAAATACAATATTATTATATGATATTAATAATATTATACCTTATAATGTGAGTACAGAGCTGTTGGAAAAAACAACTCGTACGAAAATTTTTATCGGATTTTCGCAAAATAATAATAATATATAGGTAACACGTTGTATCACCCTGTATATTACGTACGATAAATACGATAAATTATTATATTGTGAGTGTATATCGTTATGTTATACCGAAGAAAAATATTGTTATTTTTTCGTGCTCGGATATCGCAAGCAAATAAATAATATCGTAAACCTCTATATAATAATTAATAATGCTGTGTATACACGCGGGAGACTGTACGCCACACAATAAAACAGCGTAATGTTTATGTGATGACGTCCTCGGGCATGCATTGTAATTTAGTGTGTTTTTCTCATTCTTTCGGAAATTGCCCCTCCCAGGAGGAGAAACTTAATATTTATTTATGTTTTTCGTTTTTCGGGAACGAAAAAAATGCCGTTTAATTCGTTTACGACGTGTAAATTACACATAAATATTAAAAATGACGAGACAGGCGCGCCCCAAGTTTCGTTCCCGATAAGAGCTGTTACCGCGGTCGTTAAAAACTACGTACTGTACGTATGCGGTATGTCTGTCTGTATTTGACAAACACTTCGTGTTTGAGATATCGTTTAATTCCAAAACTCCCGTCGTCGCTGTCAGCTAAATATTATATTGTTATTTACACCGTTTAATGTTTAAAATAATATTAATAATAATAATAATAATAATAGTAATAATAATAGTAATAATAATAATAATAATAATAATAATAATAATAATAAAAATTAATAATAATAATAATAATAATAATAATAATAATAATAATAATAAT